>VXBJ01005362.1:614047-704879 GCA_013400055.1 Nycticryphes semicollaris | reverse complement strand
TTTTTTTTTTTTTTAATCAGGCACGAAAGCACATTTTACAAATTCATACCAGGGATTGGAACCCCAAATTGTCAGATCCTTTCTTAGGAGAACTAGCTGAAAAATGTGTTGGTGAGTGTTTTGATGTTAGTATTTTTACTGTAGACGTTTTCTGTGTAAAAATCTGAAAGTCTGTTAAATGTATCAGCAGGCTATTTTATTATTTTTACCCTTCTAAACTACTGTACTTTCAACTAAATCCTTTTTCTGTAATAACAAAACAGGCTTCTGTCTTACTAAAACACCAAACCGGTCGTTTGAAAATACAATCGAGTTTCCTTTCTGTAACATCACTGTCCTTATACAGGATGCATACCCCTCAAAGAGAAGCAAAATGAAGTGGGAACTGGAGTTTTTAGGTAGACTTCCCATTAAATTAGTATGTTGCAGAAGTGATAGGAAGACTTGGGGTTTTTCTCTCTGTACTTAAGGAAGGAATAAAAGATAAGTACTTGGTTTGGGGTTTTTTTGGGGGGTTTTGGTTTGGGTTTGTTTTTTTTTTTTCCCCATTTTTACTGACTGGCATGCTCTCCTCTGACAGAAATCCAGCAAACTAACCAGCCTTTCTAGAGGTGAATTTTTTCCAAGATTGTCAGCACAGTACAGCCCCAAAGTGTAGATACAGGCAGGGGGCACAAAAAAGCACCACACCATGAGTACATTAGATAAACCTTTGGAGCACCCAGAGATCTGCTGTACTGAATGGAGGATGGTTGTTCAAGATAAACCTGCTGCTTAAAAGCTAATCAGAAATCAACCCAAATATTTTATAGTGAATTTAACAGAGGAAATGACCCTAAAACACACACCAGAAACTCTTCTCCACAATTTGTCATGCAAAGATGCATCCTCTGTCAGTCATCTGCTTGGACGAGCGCTGAAGTTCTCAGAAAAAGGACATTCTCAAATATCTATACATTGGAATCCATCATCAGAGAAATAAGAACTTAAAATTGAACATCAGTCCATTCAGTCAGCTACAGTACATCCGAATTATCCTCTTCATCCACAGGGACATCTATCATCGAAGCAGCATCCCTCCGCTTTTGATGCACAAAGACCTCAACATCTTCTGGTGAGGAGAAAACATAACTATCCAGCAAACTCCAGTTTAAGCTTTGCCGGGTATAAGACAGCATGTGCCAAACCCATTTCACGTAAATTCTGCTTGAGTTGTGCAAAGACAAGGTGCTGCTTAGTGGGAGAGAGGGGAATAGGTGGGATAAAACCCAGTTGTTGGAAAATCCACCGTGTTTTTGTGTTGAGAACACAATTATGTGTGTTAAAATTTCAGAGCATAGGAAAAGCCATCTGTAGGTTGGACTGGAAGATGTTCTTTGTGCTCAGTGAAGCCTGTCAGTTCTGTGGAAAAGTCAGCCAACACAAAGAAATACTCTTTTCTGTTTTCTTTGGCTTTCCTACTGTCCAGCTACTGTACACTTGGTTGTCTCCATTCTGTGTCTTGGAATTTAAATGTTTCCATACATCCAAGATTAAAACCTTTTGACTATTACGAGGACTTTTTAAAGCAGCTGAAGTAAGACATGTTTATCTTCTTCTTCTTGAGATTGGCTCCTCATTTCTAGAAGTGAAATCTGCAGCAACTGCTTATTTAAACAGCCTCTCCAGATTCTTTGTGGCTGTTGCACATCGGACTCCTTGGTGCACTTGTCACATTGATACAGTACATACTGCTCTGCTGTTCCCTCTTGTTTGCAGGTTTTCTTTAAAAAAAAAAAAAAGGCAAAGAAACACACACACCCCACTCAAAACAAAAACAAAACCAAAAAAAATCCCCGAAGAAACAAACCCCACCCCCTGTTCCCCAAGTAAAAGCTGCCTGGACTCTACAGGCTTTTTTGCACAGCATGGTTTATACCTCTCTCCAGTTCAGCAAACTTGGCAACGCTTAGCAACAAGTGCGTGGATCCTAATGAAGAAAACTGCTGAAATACCACCAAAGTAAATGACTTTGGGGAAGCAGGTGTTATGTGCAACTCAGAATTTTTTTTTTTTTTTTTTTTTCCCTTAACCTTTATANCCCTTAAGATTCAGGGGGGTAATTATAAAGAAATTAGAAGCAAAAAAACCCCAGGACTTGCAAAAAATAGGTTATTTCCTGAGGGTTGATTTTTGTCCCAGGTGTTAGGGATTTACATACCTTTTAGGGGATTTCTATGTATGTGAGAATTAAAAAAACCCACTTTGCTGAATGTGGCTGCACAACTGCAGTGTGTGTGAGACAAAGGGCTAGCAGCTCGGGGGGAGCATGGAGCTGCTCAGAAGACCACACACTGATGTCTTATTAATACCTTCAATAAACTCAAGTAAATGTTATGTCTTTTCCTGCATAGAAGTGTGTGCTGGGGATGGGCCCTAGCTCTCCTGAACTTCATAAGTCTTTTCTTTCCTCTTGTCCCACTCAAAACACTGAATGATATCTTTCTGTAGATAGAGTGACTGTTACCGATGAACTCAGTCGTGTAGGAAACAAAACATACCAGCAACTGAAAAAGTGTGAATTCCTCCATCTGTCATCTTGCAGTTGACTTTTGTAATAAGGGTTATTGAAATAATGTTAAGTAGAATTATAGAGAAGCAAACCATCGTTCTCAAGATGTTTGTTTAAAACGTTCTGTGCTTATTGTCGCGGGAGCATTTTGTGACAAAATGGTATCTTGTTAGATATTTTTTATTCCCCATCATAATATAATGATGGAGGGGGAAGTTTTGGCATTAGTGTTTGTATTTGTCACATTATTTTTAAAAAAAAAACACCCCATAATAGTTATTTTTCATCTCTGTCATCCTGCTGAGCTGTTTGTTAACTTGCTTTCACTGCAGTCCATTTTAGGAATTGTCGAGAGTTATGTGACATAAATTGTAAGAAGTGGTCAAGATTGTTCACCTTATCGTATGACCTCGCTCAGTAGCTGTTTGTGGTAGATTTTGGGGGAATTTTAGGCAGGAGAAATTTTAGAGAGGGTATAATTTCTGCGCAGTAGAAGTTGGAAGAGTATGACTTCACAATTTCCATGATCAAAATGCGTTCTTTGAAAACCTACGTGGGTATCTGCTTGGTCGCTGTCCTGCAACTTTAAAAGTTGTACTTCACAGATGCTGTAGCAGAGTGCGATGGTGATGGGTAGAACAAAATGGGCTACTTGACAAGAATACTTGTTTTGTGCTAAGTTGAGGTGTTCCAGCACATTTTGCCTGCCAAATTGAACATCCTCTGTGAAATGCTTTGAAAATGGCAGCAAATGCATGGAACCTCGGTTTTATATTATAGCATGAATTTGGGCAAAAATAAATTCAGGTTATTTACCATTGGCATGATACGTTTTATTTTGCTTTGACAGTACTTTACTTTTGTTTTTCTCCCTCTTAATCAGTGTGCATTTACTTCTTAGAAATAAAAAGTTCTTTAATGTTTCACAAGATACAGGATTTTTTGCAGTTTTCCTGTCACTGAAATGGATGTACAGTATGCACAAGAGAGTCCCTCAAAGAGGGGCACCAATTATTACTCTTCAAATGTAATTGCTCCTGAGAAATGAAAAGTAGAAATGGAGACTAATTGTGTATCTGATCACCTGAGAATTTAATTTTAAAAATAGGCTACAGGCTATTATTTCCTAATTTTGCAATCCTTTGGAGATGTACAAGCGGTGATTAAAATGACTGTTTGAAAGTGATATTACAGCATTTATTAATAGAAAAATTGGAAAGGATATAGCTTCTGAGCTGCTGAATCTCGTTTCAAGAAGATGCTAAACTAGTTTTTAAGGTGACAGGCATTCAGGATGCTGCGTATTTCTAGCACATCTTTGATTTAAGCTTTGGTTTAGTGCCCCCCGATCCTACCAATTTTTTGATTAGTCCGATATGTTTGTTAGATGAGGAGCAGACCGATTTAAATGGGAATGCAATACCTGATATTGAAAGAACAAAGCAGAATTTAGAGGAAAAACCTTGGTTTGTATTTCTCTGATGCACCTGTAGCTACTGTCTTAGGGATGCACATGGTTGATGGAGTGTGCCTGCATGGTTTTGATTTCATGATGGGGGCTAGTTTAAAAAAAAAAAAAAGAAAAATAACCTTTGTGCTGAAAACAATTAGTTGCCTGTTGACTAAGATTGTGGATGTATTTGAACATGTTTCAAACATCATGTGTGTTTGTTTCAAGGAAACTTGAATGTGAGTTGCTACATACCTTTTAGATAACAGTCACAGTGTGTGCTCATCAAGCTTACACCATTATTTCTACTAACCTTTCTATAAAAATGGGAAGCCCAGTTTAAAAGTTGCAGAAGGAGTCCCATATTTATGGTGATCTTCCCTCTGGATTTTCTTGTGCTTTTAAAAAAAATATTTTTAAGTATATATGAGAAACTTGGGTGGAATTTGAAGTCTCGGCCAATTTAAGTCATCGTTACAGCTTAAAAGTTGGTATCTCTTAATGTTATTCCCCAAATTTATATTCCAATGGAAATTAAATCTCCCTTATTAATTGCATCCTATTTTATTTTTCAACACTGTTTATGGAATCAGCTTTGTTGCTTGTTGCTGTACGGATCTTGTAAAAATATATGTGGCAGCAGCACTGAAAGAACATTAGAGGATAAAGAGAGAACAAGGCAGGGATTTCACTCTTGGGACTTGGTGCTGCCAAAAGACCAATACACAGAAACAGTGTAGAAAAAGTGCAAATGGTGTAAGATGTGGTGGGGAGGAGGAAGTCTGGTTAAAAAAAGTTGATTGAGGGTAATTTAACTAAAGAAGGGATTAATTAGCTCCTATAAACACTTTGTTGAAAGACCATGAACTTTTTTGTGGCAATAGCTCAGTACAACACGTTTTCCTGTAGTGACTATAATTCTCTAAAAGAGTTTTCCTCCTGGAATAATGTTTTACTTTTTTTGAAGGGTGGAGCTGTGGTGCTACAAAATGCAATGGGATATTAATGTCTCTTGCTGAGAGATATGGCAAAATTTGCAATCTAATTTCTAGCTCTGGGGAAAATCTCCAGAGCATTAGTACTGCAAAGAGACGCAGATGTATTCAGTCTCTCGCTACTTCATAATTATCAGGTCTGTGTTTTTCAGTAATGATGATTAAGCAATTATAGGTAGCTACCTGGTAGATATTTAGAAGCTAGGCTGAATTAAAATACTAATGCTTTTTAATTGTTGTTCTACTCTTTCAGTTATATTAGTAAAATTATGAAAGTCTAAAAAGTCTGAAATATTTTTCTTAATAGTAAAAGCTCGCTTTTTTCCAAGAGTACATATCTCTTCCATATTATACTCATGAAACATTCTTCTTTACGCGGCTCATTTTATCAGTCTGTAAAACTTTAAAGTCGTTGATGTACCTCCAGTATAACAAATTACTTTGCTATTAAAAATATATATTCATGTAGAGATAGTAAAGTAAAATGGAGAAGAGGGGCTAGCCTGTTAAAATTACACACATACTTCAGGCCGTATGAAGGAAAAAGAAAGAGCGATGACAAACTTACAACCCTGGGCTGAAAATACACGATATATCACCCTATATAGTGAAAATGTAGGTAATTTTAACCTCGGTGCAGAATTTCTTATTATATTCAATATGCCTGTCTATGATTTCTTGGTATGCAACACTATTCCTGGATTAGGACCCGATACCTTGTGGCAGAAGCTTTCTGGACTTTGACAATGAAGCGTTACTGGTCGTTTTAGGCTTGTTTGAAATACATGTAGCACAGCAATGCTCTTTCATGGAAGATATTTCTGTTTTTGTGTGCACTAGGGTACTGTGGAGCTGACATAAAAGCACTTTGCACTGAGGCTGCCTTGATTGCCCTGAGACGACGCTATCCCCAGATTTACGTGAGCAGTCAGAAACTACAGCTTGACGTTTCTTCGGTAGTTCTCAGCGCCCAGGATTTTTATCATGCAATGCAGAATATTGTGCCTGCTTCCCAACGTGCCGTGGCATCTTCAGGACATGCGTTGTCTCCTGTGATCAGACCACTGTTGGAACGTACCTTCACTAAACTTCTTGAGGTTTTACACAAAGTGTTTCCTCATGCTGAATTTAGCCAGGGTGACAAAAGTGAAGGTATGTGGGTTGAAGGTTTGGGTTTCTTTGCAAATGCTGTTTCAGTTTGGAAGTATTTCAACTGCTAGCTTTAAAACTGATGTGTATTTGGTTCAGTGTTACGTTAGAACATAAATACAGTTTGCTTGGGTGTTGTGTAGTTATTTTTGCTGGTTCTGAGTTGCTGTGGAATTTAATAAACAGGCCTATGTAGACCAAGAACCCATAGGTGTGAGTGCCTTCTGAAAAAAGACAAAGATGACCCCCAACTAATTTACATTTTAAATACAAGAAATAATGGAGAATAAACGTGGTGGAAGAAAAGAAGAAAAGCGAACACTGTTGGTCAGCATGTTAGGGCCTGAAATTGGTGCTCCTGTCCTGTGTGTCGAGATGCTGGAGGTGCTGGAGCGAGTGCAGAGGAGGACAATGAAGCTGGTGAGGGGCCTGGAGAACAAATCTTAACTAAGAGCGATGGAAGGAGCTGGGACTGTTTAGTTTGAGGAAGAGGAGGCTGAGGGGAGACCTCATCCCTCTCTACAACTACTTGAAAGGACGTTGTAGAGAGGTGGGTGCTGGTCTCTTCTCACAGGTAATTAGCAATAGAACGAGAGGGAATGGCTTCAAGCTGCAACAGGGTAGGTTTAGGCAGAACATTAGGAAAAAATTTTTCCCAGCGAGTGGTCAGACCCTGGAATGGGCTTCCCAGGGAGGGGGTTAAGTCTCCATCCCTGAATGTGTTTAAGAGTTGTTTAGATGTGGTGTTGGGGGATATGGTGTAGGGGAGAACTTTGTAGAGTAGGGCTGATGGTTGGAGTTGATGATCCCCAGGGTCTTTTCCAATCTGAATGATTCTTCTGTGATTCTACCTGTCCCCAATCCTTTGCGTGCTGATGGTGCAGCGGCAGGCAGTGAAGGAGTGCTGTGTGGAGCTGCCAGCTCAGCGGGTAAGACTGGTTAAGCTGAGATACCTCACCCTGTGTAATGGTCTCTACTGGTCAATGAGAAAATCCTGAAGCTTCGCTCCCCTTGAACTGGCCTGATGCGCTCCTGTTCCTCCGAGCTGATTCTGCTGGCTTCGCAAGTGGAGAACTATTTGCTGATTTGTCAAGTTAGTTTTTTTGCCAAATTAGTGAGTGAAAACAGCTCACTAAGGGGTCAGATGTAAGCCAGAACCCTGCTGCAGTGGGAGTGATGGGAGTGCACTGAGGAAGCAGGGAATAAGAAGGAATGTTACTGTTTTGACTGGCAAGGAGTCAGTAGGTTCTGGGGTTTTTTTGGGGTTTTTTTGTTTGTTTTTTTTTTACCCAGCTGTTCTCTGAAACACCCTTTAATAGTTATTTCTTGGAAGTTAAATATTGACCAAGTTATTTTGGGTTTGATACCTACTTATTCTGGCATGCTATTTTCTACTGTTCTTACCTGGGATCCACCCCCTTCGTGTAGACTGTACTTGTGGCTGTGTGTGATTAACCTGAAAATAGCCCAATTTTAAAGCAAATCTGTGACAGCCGTGACTTTATTTTCATTCCTTTCCCAGAGCACACTTTCAGAATGCAGCCCAGGCAGCATAAGCCGGTCCTTGTGCTGGCTGCTGCAGTTCCTCCAGCCCAGCTGTGCATTTTTGCTCCATCCCTTGCACTTACTTTAGTACATCAGGCCCTTTGTTAAAACATTTTAGCCAGAAAACTCATCCAAAAATGATGTATTTTTGTCGGGTTAGTTTTCTGCTGACTGTGGGATGGCTGGAGATTTTAACAAGTGTTGGAGTTGGCACGAGAGGGGGCCCATGAGCTATGGTGGGTGGTGGAGAGAAGTGAGCTGGTTTGCAGCTGCAGCTAGATCATATTAGACTCCCCTGATTGTATTAGGCTCTTGTAGCCAAAGTTGTTTAAGATACTCAAGTCTCTCTCTTGTACTGTTAACTTTTTTGGTAATGCCCAATTTGTCATTATTGTTGAAGAATTGAATTAGGTGTCTCTGTTGTGAAGGTCTGGTTCGGAATATTTTCTTTGGTTATATTCTTTACATGCCTATTTATTACTGCTTATTATTGCTAACAAAGTGAGTTTGGAAGCACACATTGAGTTAAATAGTAGTTTTACTAGATAATTCTGCTGCTATGGCTGCTTTTAAATGTTTGTAGATAATCAATGTTGAAGATGTAAGAGTTCTTCTGAAGTTTCCTCTCTACTTTAGTGTTTCTTCTTACCCCCTTAAACCTAAGAAGATATTGAGTAATAAGATTAATCTGTGTTAAAAACAGCAAAATCCACTTTCACATAGAGTTATTTTGAGTGCAAATGTATATTACACACTTGTGCTTCAGTTTTTCTTGAATTCAGAGCCAGGTAATGTCAGGTGCTTAAAATCTGCAAATGTAGTTTTCTGCCTGTCTTTGCAGTTCACTAATGATTTCTGTTTCTCATAATTCTGTGAATCAGATGTTCAGGCAAAGGATGTCACAGAAGCTTGATGCATGGGATTAAAAGATGGGCTGCCTTTTTTAATTGATCATATATTTTATGAAGCAAAAGCTGTGACCAGTGCATGGGCATATGACTTGTCGATGGTCTATAGGTCCCTTTCAACTCCGACAATGCCATGAAATTTGATATAGCAGCGACTCTGCCTGTGTAGGGACTGCAGTGAGCAGTTTGGAGGCCAGTCTGTGTCTGGTTGATTTGAAGGCCTCTATCCTTGTCCAGAGCTAAATGTCCAGCAGCTTCTGTCCTGCTTTTTCTTTCCATGGACTAGTTTTTGGCCAGTGGTTGGGGTCTGCAACCCTTTAAATCTTTGCCCCCTGAGGAGTGATTGTCAGGGGTGTGACTGCATCATACCTTGCCAAGGGATGTGACATGTCCTCGTCCCATTGCACCAGCAGAGTATTATTCCTGCCCAGCCTACTCTGAATCTAGTTTCTTATATCACACAGTCAACCAGCCAAGGGAACCTTTGTTGTCTCTTACAATTTTTCCTGGGCACATATGTCTATGGCCCTTGGATGGCACCTCTGTCCAACACTTAACGCTGCCTTGAAGTTGATTCCTTTGTCCCATGGTGGTGGTTTGATCAGTGTAGTGGGACCTGTGCCATGGCTTCATGTAAATCAGGCAAATGATACAGTGAATCGTATATTTGAGAAATAACCCTTAGATCTCACACTTTCATTTCACAGCGGTCCATTTTTCTAAGTGACTGTGGCCAACTTGAGCTACTGTTAGGATGCCCAGTGGTTGCCCTCCACAGCAGTGTGCTGCAGTGACGCTGGGCTGCTCTTGGAAATGCTGCCCATCCATGGCAGAGCATTCTGTTCATCAGGAGACCTGTCCTCTGCACTGCTCTTACGGTACAGCTGAGTGGCTGTGACCATTTCCATCCCATTGTTGCAGACTGATTTCTCTTTGGGACCAACAATAAGTAGCTTGCTTAGAGGAGCATCAACTAAACTCCTTTCCTGGGGGAAATGAAGACCTTGGAACAATTTATTTCCCATTATCAAATCAGAGCAATCTACTCTTAATCCTGTTGCAGCTCTCATTGCTAATTTAGCTGTACCTGATTTTCAACTGTCAACCCGTTGTTTTGGTTTAATGCCATATTTATTTTTTTGCAGTTGTTTGTCCCTGTTTGTGCTCAGTCCTTTAGCTTTTCATTTCTATAAGTCTATACAGAAAGTACTTCAGTTCATTAAGCTACTCTATTAACAAATGAATTAAAATAGATTAAGGTATAGTATATGAACATGGAATGAATTGAACTGATTTTGAGAAAAAGTAGTTGGACATTCTTTGGCAGGTTATCAGAGGGTGCAAAACAATTCTTTGTAAACATACATTGTTTAGGTAATCATGCTGAGAATAATTTTGGAAGAAGTGTACCTGTAAAAATTTAGGCACTTAGAACAAGTAAGTACGTACAAAATTCTATATTGAATGAAGAATTTCTGATTTTATAACTTTAATCTTGAAAAAGCTCTAGCTGTGAAATAGAACCAAGGGAAGCATTTCATAACAAGATAAACATTTGTTGTATTTGTGAACTTGTTCTGCTTGATGGTTTAAAAAAATAAATTTCAATTATGATTAGACTTCTACAATATTTAATTTGGGTTGGTTCTTGAAGCAGTAAGTACTTATTATTTTATGTTCTGATATTTAGACAGTTTTAACTAATGTTTTTCTACATTTGAAAATGTGTTATAATCCACATGGAAAAAATTGTAATTTCTTTTCCTGTTTGTTGTGCGTGTACTTAGAAGTGATAAGGTTCTAATTAATATATTTCTTGGAACAGATGTACCAAGTCTAATATTAGATGATAGTGAAGATGAGAATGCTTCATCAATTTTTGAGACGAGCTGTCACTCAGGATCACCAAAGAAACAGTCATCAGCTTCTATACATAAACCCTACCTTCATTTTACAATGTGAGTGTTTCTCTGAATGTATATAACCAGATAAATAAAACACTGAAAGTCTTACATCAGGAGAGGTAATAAAGATGATTTTTTGCTTTGTGGCGCGAGTGATGTTCTATAATAGAAACATGTAGGTGTATGGACAAGAGTTTTAGAGATTTTAATGGTCTTGGGAAAGGCCACCTCCTAGACAGGGTAATCAGAAATATTTTGCAACAGACAGGTGTAGCTTAGAAATAAGGATGTTAAAAGCAATTCTTAATTTTAACAAGTCCTTTTGATTTGAAGGATTAAGAACTGAGAGGAGACATGATTTGCTCTTTCTTGGCCTAAAGTATTGTTGAGCTTCAATGTATGCAGCCCTTTGGATATATAATATATGTAGATTGTGTAATCATACAATATGATATAATTAATGCAATCAGCATTTCTAACATCTTTTTTTCATTGTTTTTCCTAGGAAGGTTTGGGAAATGGGAATTTAGAAAGTGCCTGTGAAATTTGGATGAGTCCTGCATAAATGGGACTGGATACAATAATTAACAATAATAAACTAACAGTTATTTGTTTTCTTTTAAGAATAGGTTTAGACTACTTTACGTGGTGGGTTCTAAATCAGGGGATTTGCTAACTAAAAAAAAAAATTGGGAAAACTGCTGAGTACTAGTACTGTTTTGTAGAGCCATCTTGTGGAAAACTGCGAACATTCTTGTGATTCTTGTGCTAAAGAGTAACGCCAGAACTGCATTTGTGGAAATCTAAGCTTAAAAATAAAAATTAGGATTTAAATTCAAACAGTTTGAGGTACAGAGTCAAGTATTTTAATGCCAAATTTCATTTTTTTTTGTTGTGAGGGCAGAAGGGGGAACCCAAAACCAAAACAATGGTGTGTCTACATAAAATAGTCTCGAAAAGTATGTCTGCTTTTGTAAGTTATGCAAGCTTCCCTGACTTTATCTAGTATTTTTGGTTGCTATCTGCGTGTGTAACCACCACCACCAGGACTGAAAAGCCAAAGGTCGTCAGTGTTCATAGCTTTTACAAAATACTTAACCTGAAATAAAACCAGCCAGTCTCGTTTCACTGCCCAGGCTGATTGGTGTGCAGATAAAAATGCTTTAATAAGAGAAAATACAAATTAATTAAAAACCAATCTTGTTTCATAATACATTTTCTATAAATAGAGAAGACTTTTAGTGGAAAAACCTAATGTTTCTCTCTTCATGTCTTACTTATCCCCGAACTGGGGCAAAATGTCCCAAAACAGAATCCCCAAATCCTTGTTTGGACTCTATAGGATTTCTTCTCAACAGCAAAAGCAAAAAATAAATTTGCCTTTGCAATTCTTCCTTTAAAATCTTTCTTCTGTCTGGAAATCTGCTGAATAGAAGCGTATGGATATGCTAGAATAGAAGATGAATAGTGATTTTATTCAATCCTACTTCAGATCTTATGTCTTAAATAAACAAAGTATTGAAATGTTTGGTGATTCTTGGAAATCTTGGGTAGCACTTTAAGGGGTGAATGAATTGACCTGGGAGAGGTAGAGATGTTTTGTTAGTTATGACTGAACTAGAATAGGATTAAATAGATACATTCACTGGAAGTCCATTAAGTCTTTTTATATGGTGGAGGAATTGTTTTTTAAATAAACTGGTTATAATCAAAGTTTTAATTAATATAATATGTGTATAGTCTTGCACAGGTGAGTTTGAATTAAGTTGTTGTAAAATCAGGGAACAGACAAAGCTTGAGTTTCTGAGACTTGAGCACAGAGTTGAGGTACGCTAGAGTGAGTTGAATCTTTTAAGGCTATTGTAGGAAGCTGTTATCCATTACTGAAGGACTTTTGGATTCTAAAAAAATCTGAGTATATGTATCTATCCATCAACGTGTTAATTGTATTTTGTAACTTGTTTTGCTGCAGGTCAGCTTATCACCAGCCAACCTCTTACAGACCAAGATTACTGCTATCTGGAGAGAGGGGTTCGGGTCAGACTTCACACCTTGCTCCAGCACTATTGCACACTCTTGAAAAATTCTCTGTACACAGGCTAGATTTGCCAGCACTTTATTCAGTCAGTGCCAAAACGCCTGAAGAGTCGTGTGCACAGGTGACATTTCAGATGCTCTTGTAATGAGTAAATTATGTCATTCTGGAACAGATTTGTTGCATCAATATAAAGGCAGCTAACTGGAGTGTAACTTAAAAGCCAGGATTTCATAGGCTCCTTCTGTTTTCATATTGAAAAGAAAGGAGCCTCTAGAGGGTGATTGAGATCTCTCTGCTGACTAGTGAGAGTAATTATATTTTTAACTTGCCCCTTCAGTCACACACCTAATGTCAAGTAAGATTAATCTTGTTCCTGATTTTCTTTTTATTAGCTTGTGTATGAGTTGATGTGCTGTGGTTCTGGGTTCAATTACTTAGATTTAAATGTTTTAGGCTTCAAAACAGTTTGTGGTGGATTTTTCATGGATTGCAAACCAGTTTAATTTTCATCTTGACTGTTCAGTCTTAGCAAGTTTTTGATGACAACAACATAGATGACAAGTAGTTGTTTTGTAGTCTCCTAGGACGTTGACATGAAATAATTGATGCAGCTACCAGTGATTGTGTTTTACTTGTACATTTGTATATAAAATACCACAAACTTGAGCAATTTCCTATTCCGCAGGAATTTTATTGTGAGTGATAATAATTAGTTTCTTAGTTTAAATACCACTGTTTCTTTTAATTAGATCTTTCGCGAAGCTCGAAGAACAGTACCAAGTATTGTTTACATGCCTCATATTGGTGATTGGTGGGAAGCTGTCAGTGAAACTGTGAGAGCTACTTTTCTAACTTTGCTGCAAGATATACCATCTTTTTCCCCTATATTTCTACTGTCTACCTCTGAGTCCATGTACAGTGAATTGCCTGAAGAGGTAAGTTTAGTGCGTAAGGAGGCGATGTTAGGGAGGTCTGTGCTCTTCAGAATGTATTGGTTGTGTAGAAGCATTCTGTTTTGCACTGGTTTTCTAACTTAAACTGCAAATGTAATATTAACTGAATAATTGTAGTTTTCTTTGATGAGGGATATACGTCCATAATACTGATTTTATCATAATCTCCATGCTGCTTTGCTGAGAACACAAAATTGTTCATTTTGTCAGATGTTCATTTTGAAAAATTACTCCGGTGTAATTAAATGCAGATTTAGTCTAAAAGCTTAACTTGTAGCTTTGTATCCACTGAGGTTTTCCTATTTTTTTCCTCAACATCTTTCCCCTTTCCCCATTGCTTCTTTCACTGTAGAGGTGGCTGCTGGTAAGATCATGGGATACTGCAAGTTTAGTTACTACAGAAAAATCAGTGAAAATTAGAAGTGCTTGTTTTCCCTAGGCTGTGTACACAGCTTTGGGTAGAGTTTACTGTCTTCTCTCCTGTGGCTAATTTTGGAAAGTTTGTGGCTAGTGTTTTAATTTGGTCATTAATCACATAATCATGTATGTTTGAGTGAGGGCTCAATTTTCTTTTGGTGGTCTATTTTTTTTTCTTTTTTTTAGGTGAAATGTATTTTCAGAATCCAGTATGAAGAGGTTTTTTACATACAAAGACCAAGTGAAGAAGACAGATTGCGATTTTTCAAAGGTTTAATTCTTGATGAGGCAGCAATGCCCCCACCAAGAAGGAAACAGGCTGGTAAACCAAGTTACAGTAAACCAATAATAATGTGATCCAAATGTTTTCTTCTGTGATATGTGCAGTGCTGATGAGTACTGGTGATGAGTACTGTGTGCAGGTTTGGAGCCCTCAATATAGGAAGGACATGGACCTGATGGAGTGGGTCCAGAGGAGGGCCACAAAGTTGATCAGGGGGTTGAAGCACCTCTCCTGTGAGGACAGGCTGAGGGAGCTGGGCTTGTTCAGCCTCAAGAAGAGGAGGCTCCAGGGAGGCCTAGTAGCAGCCTTCCAGTACCTGAAGGGGACCTACAGGAAGGCTGGAGAGGGTCTATTTACAAAGGCCTGCAGTAACAGCATGAGGGGCAATGGCTTCTAGCTGGAAAAGAGCAGATTTAGACTGGATATTAAGAATACTGTACTATGAGGGTGGTGGACCACTGGAACAGGTTGCCCAGGGAGGTGGTTGAGGCCCCTTTCCTGGAGATATTCAAGGTGAGGCTCGAGGAGGCCATGGACAACCTGGTCTAGTTGGGTGTGTCCTCCCCTTCTGACTGTGGGGAGGTTGGACTAGATGACCCTAGAGGTCCCTTCTAGCCTGGACCATTATATGATTCTATGTTTTACTTTTCAAAAAGGTGTGAGTAAGAGATAGTGTAATTAATATTTGACAGTGTTAATCAATGGCCAGAATAATTTCTGCGCATTGAAGTTACTAGTTTTTGAAATTAGGGAGCTGTGGGGCTAAGGATGCACAGATGGTTAGATCGATGAATATAATGAAATTTGGGAGTAGCCTAATCCCAAGAACCACTGTTTTGGTAATATTTCCATTGTCTGATTTCCTGTTTTTTTCCCTAGCTCTTCGTGCTCTGGAAGTTCTTCCTCTTGCACTGCCGTGCCCAGCCCGTGAGCTGTCGGAAGCAGAAAAACAGCGAATGGAGGACCAGGAAGAGAACACATTGAGAGAGCTGCGGTTGTTTCTCAGGGATGTTACCAAGAGGCTGGCCACAGACAAACGCTTTAACATCTTCAGCAAACCGGTGGATATTGAAGAGGTCTTGTTTCAGTAATGTGCAAACAATGAAGTTGAAACTATTAGAAAAAGAATATAAATTAAAAAAAAGGAAGTGGATACATTGATAAGAAAAAATAGATGTTTGACATGATCTTTCTAATCTATAATGCTGGCTTTTAGCTGGTAAGATAGTTGCAGCCTCGTGAGCTGTGATGCAAGGAGTTGGAGCAGGGTGTTTTGGCCTCTTGAAAAAACCTTATTCATTTCGTTCAATTTTATTACTGAAACCAGCATTTAAAAATGCCACCACTCCTCTCCGTACCGGTGCTCTTGAAATATTTCAAACCGTAAATAAAATTCTTTAATAAAAGCTTTTACAACATTGTAATCATAGACATGATAATATTGGGAAAATGAGCTGTGTTCTCTAATGCATTCAGCATTAATTGTATTGTTGAATAATTTCAGCAGTAATGCTTGTGGATGCCATTAATCACAGATGGTAGCACATTATAAGGCATTAACTGGTCGATTATGGAGTGTGCACACCTAACTGATGAGACAATTCGATCTGCAAATCTATTTTTGGGTGCTGCTATATGAAAAGGATTGTGTTCGGTCTGACATTGAGATCAGATGCTGGCCCATCGCAAGCTTTACAAGCTTGCTAATTAAAAATAAAAGTATGCTTTATTGCTTATGAAGAGAAGAGAAAGAATGATTAGGAGTTGAATATGGGACGTGAAAAGTGCAGCTGTAAAAAAGCAGATCTGCAGTGTAAATTCCCTACAGGATAGAACAGGCATCTTTTGCAGGCGCATGTGGTCCTTTCTTAATTTGAGCTTTCTATGACGTTGTGTAGCTGACGGGTTTTGAAAGACTGACAAGAGCTCTTCTAACGTGGCAGCTTACAGTGTGAGCATGGTCTGAGCAGTAACTTCGATTTTTATTATGAATCTGCTTGGGAGGTCCGTTATTGTAGGAAAGTCTTCATATTCGTAGTGAAGGCAGTTTCTTTTCCCAAAGAACTTAAGGTCTAATGGGCATGTAAAGTAATAACAAATTATCCATGTTTTGTAGAGGGAGAGAACTGAAATGTGAATTTGTTATTTAAAGACTTGCCAAAACCCCTGCTAATATATCACATCACTAAAAATTAAATGTAAGCCTTTCCCTTCCACCTGGTGCTTTTAAGCACAGGACTATCCTTTCCTACAGCAGCCTGTCTGCTTGAGTTTATTAGAGAATGTGATAAGTTTGTTCCACTCCTCCTTGTGTTGCAGAGGATGCTGTGATCTGATAACTCAGGGTTTTTCCTGACTAATTCAGCAGCAATGAAAAGGAAGCCCATGGCTTGGCGTTCCGATCACTGAACCAGTTATCGTCATGTTTCTGTAAAGGGAAACGAAAAGAGACTTTTTGCCATTTTCAATTTTCGTCATAAATTTCAATGTGTATCTTTAAGGGATTAGGTGACAGAATGCTGTCCACTGAAGTAATCCATTAACGCTAGTTTATGTTGTAATGTATTTTTGTATGAATGTCTACAGATACTTTATTTAAAAAAAATATCTTAGGGAGCTGTTATGGCTGGATCTGAATATGTACTTAACTCTTCAGTATTTTGGCAGCCACTATCAGATGTGGGCAATTTCAAAAGAAAAAACAATACTCTTTCTGAGGCTGCCAATATTTTTAATTGATCGTAATCTTAACCACATTGAAACATTCAAGTATAGGTTTTTTTTCTTTGGAGTAAATAAGAAATGTCATTGATTTTTTGCTGAACTTTGTTACAGCAGCTGTGCTGATGCATTTGACTATCAAACTTGAGCCCCTTATGGTAACTGTTAATTACGTGAAATACTTTTAGTGTACCCTAGTGGATGTTAAATCTCCAATTAGGAGTCAGGCTTATAGTGAACTCTGACACAAGGCTTTCTCTTTATACTGTCCTGTACAGCCAGTCTAATATCCTCAGTCGATAAAACCTGGCTTTTTCTGTTGAACAAGTGATTGAAAGAACTATTCAATAGAAGATATTTAAAAGCTGATAATTTGACTGTTGAGAACTTTACTTTTCTAACTGAAGACAGGGCTATAACACTATAAAAATACAAGGTTTNTTTTGAAAGATAAATTGGTGAGCTGCTGAAAAAAAAGTAGCTTTGGAATTCCTATGTTTTATTTAGTCTGATAAAACTTCTGTTTTCAACGTAAATTTGTTAGTTAATGTTTAATTAATGTATTAGAGGTAAGCATGTGGAAAAAGTAAGAGTATAAAAATGTGAAATTGGCAATGTTAAATAGAATGCAGATGGTCCTGTGTCATTTCTGTATGGTATTTGTTTATAGGTTTCAGATTACCTTGAAGTTATCAAAGAGCCAATGGACCTGTCAACAGTAATAACCAAAATTGATAAACACAACTACTTAACAGCCAAGGATTTCCTAACAGATATTGACTTGATCTGCAGCAATGCATTGGAGTACAATCCAGACAAAGATCCTGGAGGTAAGCAACTGCTTCATTTTGGCCTACCTAAACCCGAAGGCCTGATACTTAGTCACATAGTTGGTTATCATTCAGTCATTAAAATAAACTGCTTGCTGTGTGATAATTAGGGTAAGCAGATCCTAAGGGTCCCTGTTTTCAGTGTTCTGAGACATGTGGTGCACTCAGGGATACTGTAAGATCAGGAGAACTACAGCATTCAGATTTGCTTTCTAATAAATTAGGTTTTGTAGTTCTTTTTCGAATTTGATGGCTCCTTTTCAGTGAGTAGACTTTGTGCAGCAAAACCACAACATAATTTGGAGAGCTCTGCAGAGAAACCTGTACACAATCTGTCAGCGTCCTGCATTACTTCCACATCAGCTTAGAACGTGAAATTCACCCACAGAAATTAAGAGCTATGTATTAGGGGGTGGAAATAGAACAGGATAAATTGTCAGGCAAGTCAGTCAGTTGCAGCTGATTAGGAGAGATTAGATGGTATTGTCTTGACAAAGTATGATGGGATGCTTTCAATTAAAATGGAATTTGTGGATTGAAATGCATGTAAAAGCTGTTCACGTTCAAAATTAAGGAAAGAACATCTTGTGTACTCGTTACTCAGGCTGCCTTACAGTGTACATTGCCAAAAGCAAGCTTTTCCACTGGCAGCTTCATCGATGAAACAACAACAACAAAGCACCCCTTTAATGTAGTTGTATTTAATAGAAGTGATACTTGGAAACATGTGTCCATCTGCAAGTGCAGTCCTTTGTGTTAAAAAGTTTGTCATTAAATCTTGTGAAATCATTTTACCACGTTAAAGCTTGATATTTCTATATTTGTTTTGCTTCTCTAATTTTTGATTTTGTAAGGCTTTTGCAAAAATCTCACGTGTGGACTAGATACAGTATAGTCTGATCAAACATTTACACTTGTTTCAAAGTGCCTTTTGAGCCTGGTGCCGGTTCATACCTGTAGAAAATAAACTTCATTTCTTCAATTTATGATGCATTTTGTTTTACAGCTAAAAAATACATTGATAATGCACAATAAAAGGTTTTCTGTGTTCTTGAAACACGGTTTTGAGGACTTCTAATGTGTAATTGATGTGAACTAATCAAAGCCTTGATGGACACTTGAGACTCTGAGTGTCTCTGAAACATCTGTTGAGACGATGGGGACTATGAGACATACCTTCTGCATGTGACTGGTGGCTATTTGTGACTTAGTGATGGGCTTTTGGAAAAATTGGCATTAATACACACCCTTTGTTCTCATTTTGAGGCCCTTTGGATCTGTGGGCCTGCTTGTTTAATTCTAGGAAATGTAGCCTGGAGAGGGTTTTTTGAAGTTTTAGTGGTGGTGTTACGGGACTGCAGCCTTGTAAGGTCAGCTCTGCTCAGGAGCATAAACCATGGGTCAGAGGTCCAGTGTGGCAGAAGCATAAAATAGCAAAGACAGGTTGGGGAGCAGTTAGTGGCAGAAGTTTTCTTTGAACTTATCCAAAGAGAAAGAGCCTTAAGAAATATATGTAGGGAACCAAAATAGGGATATTTTGGTTTTCCTTGCCATCAGGACTGAACTGGGAGAAATGGCTCTGCCCCTTTCTAAGTTAAGCTTTGGATTGGAGTTTCTCATCATTGAGTAGGTGATGAAAGATAGTTCTGTCCTCCACATTGTCAACAACTGATGATGTATTGCTCTTCTGGAATGTGAGATTTCTTGAGCTGTTGTATAAATACACTGCTGAAACAGCACATCATGACTGTTCTGAGTAAGCATTACACGCATTCAGATGCTTTAACTGAATATTAACCTATAAATGTTCACATTCTTTAAAGCTGAGCATGTATGCTTGCCTCTGCTTCGTGCTTGAATTTGCAAAAGAATCATACTGTACCTGCTTCTGTCCTGTTGTTTAGTTGGAAAAGCAATTGGAATAATAGACTAGCTGGCTTTATATGCAGTATAGATATTCAAAACTGGCTTCTTTGGGGTTTGGTTGGTTGGGTTTTCCTTGTATGTTGCTATAAAAATTCAGATAGGCTATAGTGTAAGAGCATGGGTTTGTTTTTACTTTCCCTCTATCGTTTGCCCAGGAAACGTTCTTAAATGCATGGAAACATAACCATCATGTGTTAGATGTAATGGTGTTTGCCTCTTTGCAGCACTGGCTGTGGGAAGATCTTGCCTGTTATAGGGTATGAGGAAGGTAGTAGGTCAGCTGAACACTCCTGATTTTATTTCTTCTTTTTTTTTTCTTTTTTCTTTTTTCTTTCTTTTGTGAGGGCATCTTAAACTTTATTACCTGACCAGCTCTTTAAAATCTGGTATCGCAAAATTACATCTGCAAAGAATGCAGTCTCCTTTTTTGTGATCACAAAACATAATGCTTCGCAAATACATGTTTCCAGTTGATCTAACTGGTAGTAAGTTTCATCAGAAAACATCTGTAGGGCTCATTTGAGCTGGATACCGGATATTCATTTTCACTCAGCAGTTTTTCCAGCTGTAAAATTTGCTGTGTCTAGAATTATAATCCTGGTTTAATAAATGTTCACTGCTATTCTTAATTGTTGTCTTTAGTGATTATTAAAACAGATTAAATCTGTTAATTGTAAAATATGTTGTAGACATTAATGTTGATGTTTCCTGTTGAAATACCTCCATCAACTGGAAAAAGTAATTCAGTGTGGATGAATTGACAAATTAAATACGTTTGCACTAAAAGCAAACAATGAGTGTTGTAAGCTTGATAGAAAAGCAACATTCTAGATGGCAATTTTCTCCACATACGGGCTGAGTTATTACATTACAATTACTTTTCAAATCTCAACAGTGTTGGAATAATTTCTTTTGTGTATTTCAAAGGTATAGGAACCCCTCTTCTCTGAAAAAATGTTTTTTTCATGAGTCACTGCATTACATCCATAGGCTTCCAGTGTGGGCAATGTTTTGTGTCCTATTCCCCAAACTGAGATGAAAATGTAGCAAGCTTGAGGCTTGTTTCTTGCCAGCTTTTCTGAATGAGAAGTAGCTGTTCAATATAAGCAATAAAGTAATCCATTCTAGCACAATTTTGAATTTTCTAGCAGTTGTTAAATGAAAATTAAGCAATAATTTAAGGTTAAAAAAACTGGGGAGGAATATAAGCAAGTCAGGTCTACCTTATGGATTCAAGAGACGTCAGGTATGATTTTGCAGGTAGTATAACTGTATGAATGTTCCTTGACTCCAGTGGGTAAATTAATTCCTGGACAAGTCTCTTGTTACTTTTGGGACTCTCTGCACTCTGTTATACTGTGTAGATTTGTCTGTAGAAACTGGTATACCTGCCTGTTCTAGCAAGTTTCTAAGGATTGCACCTTGTTTTAGGTGTGTTCATCACTATTTGCATTTGTTTATAAATGCTACTGTTAATTAAAGTAACAATTTGTACTTCTGAAAACTCCTGTATCTCTTAAATAGCTGGGTTGTGGTTTTTGAGGATGCGATGGTGTTGATCCATCTACGTTTTCGTACATTTGTAGTATTTCCCAGTTCTTTTGTCTATATCAGTGTTGTAATATACAATGCAGAACAACATAGAAATCGTAGAGAATTTACGTAATTGTGATATAATTAACAAGTGTGCTGTCCTGTTTTCTAGATAAAATAATTAGACATAGAGCTTGTACTTTGAAGGACACTGCTCATGCTATCATTGCTGCTGAGCTGGATCCAGAATTTAATAAGATGTGTGAAGAAATCAAGGAAGCAAGAAGAAAAAGAGGTATGTTTAACTTCTTGTATGATAACACAACGTATATGGGGTGGAAAACAGAATTTACAAAGATGAAATATGGAATGTATATGAGACTCGGGCAGTACATGCTAATGGGTGGCTGAGCTTGAAACTAGTCTACTTTTTCCAGCTGGTCTGATAAGGCACTATCCTTCTTTACGGAAGAGGGATGTGTTGCTACTTGGTGCAAAACCTCTTGTAGAACTTGTTGAACAGATAAATCTTGGGATTGCTGTACTAACTCAAGACGTGGTGGAACCAGAGCTGTATTCTAAAAATGGGATGTAATGCAATGTACTAACCATTATGGTTGGGGAGAGTGGCATTTAAAAGAGTGGCTTTTCAGTTCACCCTGGCATGTGCACAAATGTACTTTTGGTGATAATCAGTTGATGTTTTGGATTAAGAAACAACTATGACATCCACATTGAGGGGAGCACGAGGTTGAAAATCTAACGGTCCAGAACCAGGAAATACAGCCCCCTACATTGGATGACATCACTGACTTAGTTTTCATTTAAATTAGAGCACCTCTTTTCAACTTGTAGTCCCTTGACTTTCAAGTCTGTGGGCGGTTTCTAAGGTGGCCACAGAAGGTAATCAAAAGCCCCAACGTATTCCCAGTAGGGCTCTGCTTACATGAAAGATTCTGTACCTCCACAGAAAAAATTTAAAGTTCTGAAAACTGGAAAAGATTGAAAATCACTGAACTATAACATCAGAACAAAATGTGATGCCGATTTAGGGATTACTGATTTCAATAATTCCAGCCTTGTCTTGGCAACTTGTTTCCTGCTTTGCCTTATGCTTTGGTAAAAAAACTGCAGTAATTGATTTATAGGTTGAATTTGGCTGGTCTTAACTTATAGCTGCTGGTTCTTGAAATACTTCTATCAGTGGACTGAAGACCCTTTATTAATAAATTTCTTTGAACTATGCAAGTATCTGTAGGCTTTCTCTTCTTCGGGTTTAAATGGATACAGGTCCTTTTATTTTTCCGTTCAGTCATGCGTTTTTTGGTCTAATTCTGTACAAGCTTCCAGTGTGTGTCTTGAATTGTGGATAAGAGAACGAATTTTAATTCACCGTGGTTGTAGAATAGAACTAATATAATGCCTTCATTTCTCCTCAGTACTTTTCTATTAGAAGTATAAGAATATGCACGATTCTGGCTTTAGTGTCACACTGAGAGCTATGCTCAGTTAATTATCCATTATGACTCTTCCATGACTGTTAAAGGTTATTGCTTCCGAGGTTAAAGTAACTGTTTGTAAGAGATTTTTGTTACAGAGAGTGACTATATAGCATGTAAGTCCCTCCTTGCGCGTCTCACGAGCTGCCCTTCCCTTTGTGGCAGTGACCAAGTAATATAAAATCTGAAGACTCTGTTGAAAGAGGTGGGTTTTCAGAAGTTGTAATTAAGGCTGATGGTGTCATGCAATGAACTTGTTAAATAAGAAAACTGAGATACTGTTGGTGTCAGAGGCTGTTTACTGCACATTTGGATATCGGTAGGTGACCGGCCGTACCAGTTGTTTGTGAGTAACAGCTCATGTGCCACTATGGACAGCTTTCAAAGTGCGCTTTACACATTGGCGTGGAAACCTGCAGTGTCACAGCTCACATTTCAAAGATGCTAATGCTTTTGGACCAGATCATAGTGATTTCAAGAACAAATGAGCTCTGCAGTTTGTCCAGCTGCAGTGTGTGGGAGGTGAAGATCTGGATTAGCAAGGATGTAATATATGGAGTGCGTGGAAGAAGCTGTATTAGATTAACTGGCTATGAATGAAGAAAAGCATATCAGACTCTTGAGGTCTGAGAAAACATCAAGCTGTAAGGCAAGTAAAAGAGATTGTCCTGTCCCCGGAGCAGGAGTTGTTTCGAAAGATAGTGGTGTAGAACATCAAGAAGACGGCACTTCAGGCACGTAGTCTTGCCACTAGTCATTATAATGGATGGAAGGGATGTGAATGCTGATCAACCTTGCCATTGTTCCAGTTTTGCCCAAGAGAATATGCTGAGCAAGACAGCAAATCAGCAAAATCACAGTACATCTACCAGTCTAGACTTTGACATGTACCCTGTTTTGGAATGTTTTGGACAAGGGGCGACAAAGGCATATACTTGCATTTTCTTCTTTTGATTGGATCTTCACAAGGTTATTAAGGGATTTTTGGTTTCTTCTTTGGATTGATTACCAGATGGTCATGTATAGAAGGGATCTCCAGATCCTCCTCCTTCTCTGCTTCTTAATAAGAGTATATTTTGAAATAAAGGAGTGTTTCAAGAGGAAATACTTGGGGAAAACTGATTAAGCAGTGTAGACTGTGCCTTTTGCTGTCCAGAAGCTTTGTGCAACTGGCCACCTAAATGCAAGACTGGTTGTTTATGTCGGGCTGTTTACCTGAGCAGAGCTTCTTGATGAAATCATGCCAAATTGAGCAGCCAGCATTATTACTCAACCAGTGTATGAGACAAAGTGGTGGGGAATTGAACCCTTAAGCATTTCATTTTAGTGTCAACAAGAGATGTCCAAGCAAGGCCTTGAATGAGCATGTAGACTGAAGTCACAGTGAGTGTGCTTCATTGTATGATGCGCAACAGGCTTTTGTTCAGCTCAGAGTACCCTCAGTTTCTCTTTTCATCACCCTTTAAAAGTGTGTACTATGATGTATAAAGTGTGGTAGGGAAAAAAAAAACACCACTCAGTGTTCACATTTCTCTGCCTATGTGTCTGGACTCCGCTTGATACAGGTTCACACATTTAAGCCTTACCAAGGTTAAAATTTTTGGCTTGCCAACAGAATTCTTGTGCAAGAAGGGCAAAAATTAAAACAGTGAACTATAGGGAAAGAAAGTCCAGGTTTATCATGTGAATCTACTAGCAGTTCTTGGACTGACTATCAAACTTGTATTAACACCCTCTCAGAAGAGGTCAAGGTAGTGCTGCAGTCCCAGGTTGAGTCAGTGGGTGTCTGTGGCCATCAGAAAGGAAATTTGTCTTCTGAGAAAAAGAACATGCCCCTCGGTTAGATCTTGGCCAACATTTTCTTGGCTACATTTGGAAAGACTTCAGCATTCAACACAAAATGTGGGTGGAAGCTGATCTTCTAATAGATTCTGGGGAAATATTATCAAGTGTTTCTGTCTGGAATCAGAGAAGAGTCTGGAAGACAAGTGACACGTACTGTAGGCTTTTTAATCTTTACCCAGTTGAAAAGCCATTGATTTTCTGAATTGTGCCATGTATTAGCTCTTAATTTATTTCCAGGATACTGAAGATGAGGGTTAAGGCTAAAAAGCTCTATATCCATTTTCTTTCAAATTTCTCTTGGCAAGTTATTTAGCAATCTTATATAGTTTTAAAATTGAAGGTATTTTCTACATCACTTTTTTCTACATTTTTTTTCTACTTTTTTTTTTCTATTTTTTTGACAGATCTGCCATGTTTATTTAGTACTGAGACTGGTGACTAATCTCAAAAGAACTATTGCAGTGTAGCAGAATAATGAACTGTATAATAAAATTAGTATCTAGAATTTAAACTAGAATTTCTTCTTCTTGTATTACTGAAATGAGATGCTGTTCTTGAAAGACTATAAATTGAAGGTTAACAAGTTCTAAATCGGTAAATTAAAAAAGAAGTAGCCAGAAAATAAATTATTGGAATTTGCAGCTTCTTGTTGAAACCAGTAGATAACAAGGTTGAAGTGATGGGTATCTCGAGTAATGAAATATGTTTGATATGCAGTTTAAAATAGTACCTAGAAACTTGCTTCTGTAACTATTAACTGTTAGGTGAGAGTTCCTTTGTGCCTCTGTTCATTTCTGCTTCCATCAGATTTCGAGCTTCTTGTCATCTCTCGATCACTTGGCTCTGGTTACTTGTTGGAGGCACGGTATGACATTTTGAAGACTGTCTTAGTGGCTAGATAGGAAATTCTAGTTCACAAATACGAAACTTCAGAGCTTTGTTTCTGTCTTTAAAATGTGTATAAATAATATGACAGTCTGCATTTTTAGAATTTAATTAAAAAACCCCTATAAAATAGTAGAAGCTGAGCTGAACTTGCAGAAGGTGTACAGACTTTTCTTAATCTAAGAGCTCATATTGACTCTAAAATGGGCTCATTTTACATAACATAGATCATGGTGACAATACAAGGCTTTTCCTCACTCCTTTTGATATGGCATACTATGCCATTATGAATTGCCACTTGTTTTAAATCATCTGTTTAAAGTTAGGAAAAATTGAAAGTGTCAGTAAGAGTTTGCTTTATAGTGGAAATATGGATGGAAGAGTACAATTTTTGGGGGACCCCAGTGTGAGAGAGAATCATATTTTTCTAAGCCACCAGAACTGACAGTTTTAGGATCATGCAACCAATAGGCTATATTGTCAGTAGAAAATAAACATTCTTGATTCTAACCTTTGTTTTGAATGTCCAGCTAAATATAATTGATGTGTTCCGATTGCAGCATGGTATTCCAAAGTTTCTTTTTAAATTCAGTAGTTTTATGCAGCCTGGTTTATTTAAATAGGTATGGTTATCTTCTGTATGCAGGCTTATCGGTAACAGCAGAGCAAATAAATCCTCATGGTTCCACTGTACGGAAAACAGAAGCTAGAGTTGAAGAGGCGTTTCGGAACAAACAAAAACCCACAATGGCGGTGTGGCCCAACTCGGCGAATAAATGTGCATGTGAGTACTGAGGGTGATAACTCTGCAAAAGTAGAGGTACTGCCAATGGCAAACATTTCAAGTGTATCTCTGCTACCATTTACTGATTATTTCCAGAAGTAATTTTTAGGCATGACACGTGGAACTTTAGGAAATACTCCTTTTCTGACTATGTGAAATCTTTGCCTGAGAAGTTGTAAAGAAGCAGGATTTCTGGTTTTGTGATAAATAACTGGTTTTTTCTAATATAATATGAATATTACATTTTATTTGTAAAAGGCTATTTTCAGTATAAGATGACTCTGAGAAAATCACTTCTGTTTGATGAGCGTTAAGATTTGTTTACTCAGTGTGTGTTCATTCACAGGTACATACCTACACGCAACTTCATGCTCTTTCACATGCACTGTAGTTACTCACTTTCTATTTTCCATATGTACAGAACTGTGCTAAAAGTTACAAAAGATATTACAAATTTAACTTTATTTTTCTCTACGGTATCTGGTTTTCAATAGTCAGTACCCACTGTTGGAGGATGGTAGGGTAACTCTCACTGCAGCCCTACTGGATTAGCCCAATTAATTGATTGAAGTTTCTAGAATTGTGAGGAGTGGCTTTTTAGCTGTGGTGTATGTAATCAGAGGCACTGGTAATTATTTTCAAGAGGTAAGTTGCTTAGAACAGGTAAATACACAACAGATATTTTGGTTTTAAACAACATAAAGACTATAAGAGAAAGTAAGTCCGAGGGATATGCTGATAGTTGTGCATGGCTTTCCTGCTGAAGTTGTGGAATCCATTATTAATATATTATTAGAAGCATTATCAATTATAGCTTAATAGGCAAACTGATAAATTGGAGCTGACAAATTTTTATTGGTTTTTGTGCACTCCTTCATTGTACTTTCCCTTGGTGAGAAACAGCTTTCTGGGTATGGTGACAACTGCCCAGAGATGAACGTTGTTTGTATGAGTGATAATGTTGATGTCAAATAGTTTAATTAATTAGAGGTGTATGGTTTTATTTCCTGGAGCTGTAATTTCTTCCGTTGAAGGAATTAAAGTCAATTGAACAGAGATATGGCTTGAATAAATTGCTATATAATAAATTGATGCTGTGGACCCAAGCTGTTCTTTATTCATTTGGCAGCTTGTGCAAACACAGAGAGAGGAGGGAAGGGATTCTCAATATTATTATTTTTTTTGTTAGTTTCCTATGGAATCCAAGATGGAGATCCTCACTCTGGCTGATCTACAGAGCACTTTCCTGGCTCTGCCTGCTGTGCAGCAGACGGTGGGGTTTATAGACCTCCAAGCCAGACATCTCTTGGGCAGAGGGAGTGAGCCATTACTGGTGATTTGTATAAGAAAAAAAGCTCTGGTACCTCTGCTGACTTCTCCACCTGATGCTGTGGATGCAGTTGCAGTCGTTTGAAGCCTAGAGTCAATGACCGAAAGAAACTGCCAGTGTTCCTCAGAGTAAACAAAAAAGAAGCTAGTGTTAAGTCCCTGTTCCTGCTAGGGTTTTGGTGAAAATTTGAGGCTTAGTGGTGTTTGAGGCCATGATCAAATGAAAATGTGCCTTTTAAGGCTTAGTCTGGGAAAGGTCCAGGAGGGATGTGATGCATCTAGTAATCAAGAGAGAGGACCAGGAACTGATGAGCAATCAGAAGTCTGCAGAGGGGATTCAAGTAGTGCATGGGCACATTTAAGGACTGATGCAAGTAAGTTCAGTGGAGACTGGGAATTGGGGAGAGATATGGACTTAGAAGGGTGTTAGGAGGAAGGAGCAGGGGTGAAGTGAGAGCAGAACAGAGCCGATTGTAGGGAGCTCATATAGCAGTAAATTATATGGTGGGTTGTGATTGTAGAAATGGAACAAACTAGAGAAAGGATTTTTGAACAGAGATGATTTTGGAGGTGGAATGGAATTTTTTTTAAGGTCAAGAACTAATTTATTTTGGTTAAGACAAAAAAGTATACCAGCAGAGTAACAAGGACAACGATTCATGTATTTTAATTACACAGGATAAAAACTGTACTTTCCAATTAATATTTCTGAAAGTCTTTAATTTTTTTTTCTACTATTTGAACTTGAATTAATATTTTTCCTTAGATAAATCTAAGGCAAAAATAACCAATCAAAAACCTTGTCTCCCCAAATAAATTAATTTAGGACCATTGTTTCACTAATAGGACCTTTGTTTTGCAGCTGTTTTCTAAAATACTGTAAAAGGTCAATTCCTATGAAATACTTGAGAACCCTAAAGGAAATTGTGATCATCTTCTTTAAAAACTCCGGGCAGTTGACTCCAGGAGTTGACTACAGGCAGCGCTGCAGCGTTCCCCAGTTTAAAGCGCTGTTTACTGTTCAGGGCTACTAAGTAGAGAATGAGAATTAATTTGTCATACATTGGTTTGGTTTTTGAGGTAATGTATTTTGTATGAAACTTTAGGGTTTTAGTTACGTATTTGCAAATTATTTAATTTTTCCAAATGACTTTAGGTATATTTTTTATTTGATTGGACTAGGTGGGCTATCAGAAAGGTGGCACAAAATATTTGTTTTATTTGAAAGCATGGTGATACCCATTTCACAGTTAGATTTAATCTGCAACTTTTGTTTCCTTTGTTGAAGGTACATCAGTGGTGGATGGTGTATCATGATAGAGAGGAGTTTTAAAAGTGTTGCACTGCTAGAAGTTCCTGAAAATCCATTTGGGAGAGTTCTGCCACAGATAATTTAAAAATATTTCCATATTGACTGTGCATTTTGAGAAAAATGCAAGTGTTTTGGTGGAAACTTAGAACAAGATGTAGGTCAAAAGCCTGATGTAAGTAGTTGTATGAGCATAGAATCACAAAATTGCTGTGGTTGGAAGGAACCTCTGGAGATCATCTAGTCTAACTCCCCTGCCCAGAGCTGGTTGCTCAAGGCTGTGTCCAGTTGTGTTTTGAATATCTGCAAAAATGGAAGCTACACAAAATACCTGGGAAACCTCTTCTAGTGCTTGCTCATTCTCACAATAACGTATTTTTCTTGCTTTTGAATTGCATGTCCTGTATTTCAACCTGTGCCCATTACTTCTTGTCACTGGGCACCGGTGACAGGGGACTTGTTCTGCCTTTGTATGTACGTGTGTGGAAGAGGAAACTACCAGCATCGTGCACTTGGGTGTGCCTGGTAAATTAATCATTGCTGAGTCATTTGGATACAGGTTAGCACATCAAACATTTGCATCTCTTTAATTGTTGTGATGCTGTATAGTAAAACTTTGCCCTACTCCTCTGTTTTGCCAGTAGATGGAGCACGTTGCATATGATTTTACTGTCTTGCAGTTGCTTCCTTTAGTGTTACGTATAAATACACTGTATGGGGAAGATTTAATTTTACATTCTTACCTTTTTTTTCAGTATTTAACAATAATATGTTGTAGTGTTAGAGTGCAGATTGTATTTTTTCTTCATAGAGATGATGTCTTTTATGCTGTATGATGACTATGATAGCTGTGAAAATGGCATTTGGGAAAAATAATGAAATGAAAATGTTATGTGCTATGCGAAGTATTAAAAGTATAAGTTTTATATAAAAGTAATTTTATGAAATACAAAGTAATCAAATCACTAACTTTTCCCAATAATTGAAACGATTAATGGTGTCTATGGAGAGAACTATAGGGAGATCAAGCAAAGATATAAAAAACTGCTGCAGATAATCTAGTTCCGAAATAAATAATACTAACTCAAAGATATGTGCTGCTGCTCTATAATGGAGAAGAGGTTGTGTTTTGGCAGGGGTATTTATAAAAATGATTTTTAGAAAGAGAAGCTCTTTTGTTTATAATCTTTCTCAGAAAATGTTTCAATTGCAGCCTTTGTCTGATTTTCATCTGTTCAGTCTCTTTTCTTTGACACCTCTGCTACAGTGCTGTCCGTGATCGCTGTACTTCAGGCATCCGCACGGCTGCTGAAATGCCTTATCAAAGGACATAGGAGACCACATGCCACATGGCTTTTATTTTTTTAACCATTTTCTGCCTTTTGGACTAGTCCTGACTTTGGATTCAGAATGTGAATGCTGGCATATTAACAGTCATCCAGATGCTAACATTAGGATTCTAGTAGCTGCTGCTGTTTTGCCACAGATTCAATGCTCGCTACAGTTTTCTTTCTCCTCCTGCTCTCCAGAAAAGGCATTTGACATGGATTAATCCTCACTCAAGACAGAAGCCAGTACTGTAACTTGGCAAACACCATTAAAAGTTGTTTTCTGGAATTTGAGGACGCCTTTGTCCATTGAGGACATCGGAGCTGAGACAACTGTCTCTCTTTATTTCTTTACCATTTTCTTCTGGGCAGTGTAGAAATTGGAATTCTGTATAAGGACAGTTTGATCTCCAGCATATGACACTGACTTTTGAAAGGGAGTTGGAGACATTTCAGAAATAATTTTTTTTTCCATGCCTGATTTTGAAGGAGAATACCATTTTAGCTGTTTCTGAGTTGATTAATAATTATTTTAAAACTCAGAGGCTTTGCAATTCTTCTAATTTTAAATGCCTTTTAGTGAACTTGTGAGTGTTCTAACAAATCAGGGAATTGTCAGAGTTGGAAGGGACCTCTAGAGATCACCCAGTCCAACTCCCCTGCTAAAGCAGGATTGCCCAGAGCACATCACTCAGGGCTGCNCAGTTGTGGCCTCACCAGTGCAGAGTAGAGGGGGAGAATGACCTCCTTCGACCTACTGGCCACACTCTTGCCTATGCAGCCCAGGATTCCATTCGCCTCTTGGCGACAAGGGCATATTGCTGGTTCATGGATAGTTTAATATTTTAATCCTTCTAGATCCTTCTCAGAAGTGCTTTCCAGTAGGCCCACCCCAAACCTATATTGGTGCCTGGCATAATCCAGGCATAAATCCTGCCTGCCTGTTCTTTTTTTGGATCCCATCAAACTTTTGGAGTCAGTGATACCTAGTAGTAAAGAAATTTTCTTTCATCGCTGTTAAATATCTGCCTCTTGAATTCTTCAAATGTCTTTTTCTCTGACAGAGGGAAAAGGGGGTCCTGTAATTCAACTGATCAGTGCCTTTTTTTGAATTCTTTTGTTATTCATCTCCTAAATTAGTAATGCAAGATTGTTCAGCCTGTCTTAAGAAGGAGGTTTCCTGAAAGCACTATTAACACCTTTCTTATAAACATAGTAAAAAGAGAGACTTTTTCTCAAAATCTTTTTAATGAGTTATTCTAAGTTTTTTCCCTTAAATTGGTATGCACAAGTAGTTTAAAAAACTCCCAGTTTTCAGACCTTTTAGATATCTCTTACTCCTTCCTCCCTTTTCAAAACTGCGACTGTGTTTGTTTTAAATTGCTTAAAGACTTCAGGTAAAGTTTCTGTCTGCAGAAGTTGTTGATCTTCTTGTGATCGTTACTAGTTTCTTAACTCCAGTTTGGTTTTGGTTTTTGGTTTTGTTTTTCTTTTTTTATTTTCCTTCTTGACACAGAAGCCAACTAGCAGCCTTGAGCCTTTCGAAGATGTTATATAAATGACTGTTGTAAACTCCATTGAATGTAATTTTAATTAGAGTGGGAGCCTCTTCTCTGCTTGTGAACTTGCAGGAGAACCTTGTATTTGTTCATGGCCATCTTGCAGCAGGGAAGGTGTCACTCAGGGCTCCTTAAGAGCCAGCTGAATGTACTGAAAATGTAAATAGCTGTAATAGTTGCTATTGTACAAAGCTACTCAGCAGAGGGAAAATGAGCAGATCTATGGAGGTGGAAAGTCTAAAACTGATCTCCACAGGTGATATTAATCTGATTGTCTCTTCGCTTTTGACTTCATTTTTCTCTTTAATTTTCTTATATGAATGTCTTGTCATGTACTTTACTAACATAATTATTCTGGTTTCATGTAGATTATATTTTTAGCTTAGTTTCCCAAGAAAATAATACCTGTCCATTCCTGATCCCCTAATGACTTCTGAATCATTTAGCCAGGTTCAGACAGATTTGACAGGGCATGAGGGCTGAAAGATTAGATTCCTGCAGGTTTTGTGAAAATTGGTAGCCGGGTAAATCATAAATCTATGCACCTACTGAAGGAAAAGGCTATAGATTGAAAATGGTAGTTACCTGTTCTGCCTGGCCTTGTTAGCTGATGGGTTAAAACATTGTATTGGTCAGGCATGGCATGCACACCTCAGATGTTGTATATCTTGTGTCTTCTTCAGCTGGGGTGGGGAGGAACAGATGATACTGGGGGAAGTGGTGTGAGAAACACTGGGAAGACCTTGAGTTGGGAGCATTATAGGGCATGGCAGGGCAAAGCAGTTGACTAGGGGGAGAAAATGCTGAGGATACAAACTTGAATGCAAGAAATTCCTGTCACAGCATGAGGGTGCCAGAGCCCTGGAATAGACTGCCCAGAGAGGCCATGGAGTCTCCTTTTCTGGAGATACTCAAAACCCGTCTGGATGCGTTCCTGTCCATCCTGCTTTAGGTGAACCTGCTTTGGCAGTGGGGTTGGACTAGATGATTTTCAAAGGTCTCTTCCAACTCATACCATTCTGTGATACTGCATCCAGGACCCTTTTTTCTTTTTGGAAACATGCTTAATTTCCTCTTGCAGAACGTGATGACTCCTTGTTGAGTAGAAATGCTCAGGTTCTTCAAGTATTTGCTGATGACATACCATAAACTGTTGTATATGCTGCTGATGGTCATTCATATGTTAGGCTGTTGCATACAAATTTTTAAATGTATTTTTCAGGTCTATGCCTTGAGTGCCTTCCATCTAGGTGAGGAAACTGACACATCTCTTAGGGGTTAGTTCAATCTGGTCAAACTGCAGATTACTACTAAAGCTGCTGTCTTGCCTTTTCACCGGTTGCATATTTCCACCAAGTCCCCTTGGCCAGCACCATCATTCATGAGTTGGAAAGCTCAGTTGGGGAACCGAAGATGTTGAAAACTAACCCAGAAAAAAAAAATTATAACGTTTGAGATGGATTTAGTTCCCTTATCTGTTTTACTGCAGGAACAGTAGTGCCGGCACAAATGAGGTAGTGGCAATGCTATAGTTGGCTTTGGAGCGAGAAATGGCTTTGTCTGTGAGCGGAAGCTGGCACCTCATTTTGCTTTTTAAGCCATTGTGGAACTGTGCTCTGTTCTTTCTTGCTGCTTATCTCTGACTGCAGTTTGGGACTTTGTGACTAAAAGCCCCAGAGACTTTCAAGTGGACTATTCAGTGCCCCTTGGTAAGGGATGTGGAGCTACTGGAAGCAGCTAAATTACTTGGCAGATTGATAGATATCCTGGATGCTGCATAAGAGGGTGTAAATTGCTCTCAAGGCTTTGAGTTACTTTACGCACAAGACATCAGAAAGAAGTTTAGGTTTTTGATCATGGAAGAAAAACTTGAAACACGTGCATTGCTTCAAGTGGTTCTTGATGATACTGCAGCTGCAAAATTGAGATCCATGGTGATCTTGCTTGCCATGAGAATCTCCATTGGATTTTAATCCCCAGGAATTCTTCATGAAATAAAGGTAACAATAAAGAATCGACTGTTTGATGGATGTGAATTTTATCATTTAATGACAAGAGGATTCATGTTCTCTCATGGACTTTTTAGCAGTGCAGAGACGTATGAGGGTCTTCTTTTCTGCAGCGTAAAGTGAACTTGTTATCCTCCACTGATAGTGTGCTGCACTCACTAGACTGGAGTAGTCAAACTGCAGGCATTTCAAGAGAAACATACCTGCTTTGACTGCTGCATCTTCTCATTAAAGTTCCTCCACGTTAAGGCAACAGACTTGCTTGTTAATGACCGACAATCTTTGAATCTTCTAATTATATCTGCTTCCTTTCCCAGCTGTTAACTTGATACAGTCTGAAGTTCTGGCGCTGTGATACTGGATTTGCTGGACAGCAGCAGTGGGTACCTCAGCTTTGATGCTTCTGTAGCTTTTTATTTTTTAAAAAATACCCTGTTTTCCTGAGACCATACTAAACAGGAAGGTGACATTTAATCTCTAGATCTTGCAGAAATACTTCAGGAATGTGGGAAGGATTTAGATTTTTTTTTTGTTTGTTTGTATTGTTTTGAGGTTTTTGACCATCACTGTTCTTTAGTATCCAAGGACTACACCCTGCTCTGGGTAGGGTTGGTGTGCACTGCTAGGTAAAGATGTTTATTCCACCACAAGATCTTGTCGTTACTTGGTGTATCTGACTTGAGAAATTTAAGGCAGGATCTCCCAGTGGGTGAGAATTTCTGCAAGTCCACTACATGTTCCACTTTACTTCTGCCTAGAGAACTAGTCCTTCTGAAGTAAGTGCAGAATTCCCTTTTTAATTATGGGAGGCCACCTCTGGGGGAAATGCTGTCTGTCTTAAGTTTGGGGATCTTTCAGCAGACTCTTAAAGTGTCTCAACGTAGGAATAAAAGAATTGAGAAACATCACTTACTGCTTAACGAAATGTAGGGTAATTTTTTATTGAGTGAGTAATTACAATGTATTACATTGCACTTTTTAGAAATGCTGTCTGCATACACTTCAGTGCTTAGAGGGGAAAAGAAAAAGAGTGCAGAATGGTCGTTTTTGATACCAACTTCATGTGAACCTAAGTGAAATGTTATGTGTGACTCATGGTCAAACAGGTATTTGTTGTCATTAAAAATTCTGAATAGTGATTTACAAAAAAGCAAACCAGAAAGAAGGTAGAACTGAAGTGAGGATCCCCTTGGCAAATCTATAGAGGTTATGTGAAGATTATAGAGAGAAGAGTTCAGCAATTCAGAAGGAAAGTGAATGTATTCATGTGTGAATAATTGGTATTATAATAGTTTGAGTTATAGAAACTCAGTTCTATAAAGCCGGATTCCTCTGACAATAGTATTTCTACTGCCTCTGGCACAAATACTGCCAAAAGTCCCGCTATCAATGGGTAGATTTCAGATGAGTAGTTTTAAAAGGAATAATTGAAAAGGTGTTAATACTTCAACTTGCAATTGCATATACTTTCTTTTTTTTTAAACAAAGTTAACTCAGAAGTTTTTCTTCTGTAAATGTGTCACAAATCATACTGACTATAAAATCAGAAGCGTGGGATTCTACTCTTGCTAGTTTACAGTCTTATAAATCAACATTAAGGTAGAGGAGAGCTGACTCCAGGTTAAGTTTATTTTTAAGCAACAGTCAATTAACCCATTAATCCCTGCTGGTTAGCCCTTTGGTTTTGCCTCAGTTTTACCCTCTGGTAGCTCCTTATTCCTTTTTGAAACATACTCAACTGTCTTGCAGGATCCAGAGATAAATTTTACTCTTTCCTGCCTTGTGTAACAGCTTCACAGGTCTGTGTCGTTGAGCCTTTTTCTTTCCAGTAAATGGAAAGAGAATCAATCTTGATGGTGAAATCTGGTGCCAGCTTATACGTTTGGTTGTGTGGTTCCTTGCTCCATTAAACACTCTGCCTTGTACCACTCCCTTAGCATTACTGGGGGAAGTGGGCAGGACAGGAAGACAGATCGGTGACGGTTTTTGGTTTCTAAATGTTGTGTTCCTTGCTCAGCTTTTCTCTCTCCCTGGATGCTTGGCTGTCTGTATAAAAGAAAAATCAGTGCAATGATATTATGGGTGCTAAGGATCTGGAACAAAAATGTTCTTCTCCCGTCCCAAAAGACGATCCTTTGCGCAGTGCAGCCTAGTTGAGAGCAAAAAGGTGTCGTTTTGAAGAGGCAGTTTAAAAGTGAGGACTAGAAGTCTGCTTTCAATATGATCAACAAGGTGAAAGCGGGTGAATGGGCTCAGATTTATTTGCTGGGGAGACTAAGAATCTCACCGAGGTCACAAAAACGATGTGGGCAGTTTTGTGTTAGGTCAGCTCAACTGAGACATTTGGTTGGAAAGTCTGAGGAGACAAAGCTTCAGTGGCTGGGATGGAAGGGGTTGAAAGCAGGAAGGGCTTTCATCTGAATGACAGGGGAAAAAAAGTTGTTACTGTAGAAGTGTATTGACAAAAAGAATGAGGATTTTTGAAGCGTTGATCACTTGTTGTTTACTGGTCTGGGTGGCTCAGGTGATGATGGTACTGCCTTAAAACCGGAAGTCAGAGTCTAGAATGGGAATACTTTAGCATTAATCAAATTCTATTCACCAAATGTGGGTGAAAACCAAAAGTAGCTAGATTATTGCTTTTGTCAGCACAAATGCTATGAAATATTACACTGCAGTATCCAGCGATGAAATGCTGGTCTTCATTTGTAAGTCTCAGTGGTTGGTTGGAGGTATCATTTTTTATTTTTTATTTTTTTAATGGTGTGACATAACATCAGTTTCATAATAATAGCAATGTTTCTACCAAAACTGCTTTATTTGCATACTTTGATGAGGTAGCTGAAAAATATCTTGCATTTACTGGTTTTGATGCAGAGTAAACCTCAAAACTCCTGGGAGGACATCTCTAGCTCTTTTTGTGGTTGCTTTGTCCTAATTAAAAACAGCAATAAAAACCAATGTGCACAACCTGTGTTCAAATACTACTGCATGAGAGAAAGAGTTCAGCTGGATTTGCTGATTTAGGAAGACTTGAAATTTAACAAAATGCATAATATAGGATTAATTTCTTTTACTTTAGTGTGATTTCTGCCACACTTAGGAGTTTTAGGAATGCACCTGTGTGTTGAGGCAAATTATGGGTTCTCATCCCTGGCAGAGCTTTGCAGGTGGTCAAAATGGATGCAGTAGTAGAGTGGGCATATGTAAAGTACAATTCTTTGATGCAATAAATGTAAAATATATTTGACATGATACCGGACTCTTAGAGCAAAGTCAACCTAAAAAGCCAAAATCAGTATAGCTTTAAAAATTTTTGCTTTCAAAATGGAATTTATACATTTTAGGACATACTAAATTTCCTTTAAAAGAGTTTTACTCTCCTCCTCTGTCTTACTTCCGGTCTTTGGAGTTGACCTGAGGCTAAACCCATTGCCTAATAGGGGAATTTTTTGTCTGCAAGTTTGTATTTCCCTGTTTAGTTTCAGATTTGCTGGTTCCATTGTTAATAAAAGTCTCTTGCACAATCCAGTGAAAGATTAAATGAGCTCCTGAACAGTTACACGTGTAGGTTGTAGTTTGTCATCAATAAAACTGTTAAACTTACTGTAGAAACCACTGACAAATCTACAAAATAGCTGGAGAAAGGGGATTTTCCCCTCAAATCTCACAGTTCTCAGTTAAGGCTTATTTGTAACAATAAAATACGCTCTCCAAGTGAGAGCATGTTTTCAGTCCAATGTGTCTGTATCTTTAGGTAGGTTTGAAAACTCAAAGGTTATGATTTGTTCATAATTGTAGTAGTTAAACTACCTGCTTACATGTGCCAGGAAGGGGCAGGAAATTCTGGAGTATTGTTGTGCTTCCCTGATTTCATTCTCAGCGCTTGTACCTTGCACGGTGCTTGTATCTTCAAAGTGGCTTTTTAAACACTGATCTTTGTAACTCACTGCGAGGTTGGCAGACACGGATCCAGGACTTAATGTCCCATAAATCAAAGCAACCTACAAATATCAAGGACATTATGGAGGTGCTCAACCCAGGAGTTCATTTCAAACTGTAGGAAAATTTGTTAATCTCTATTAGCTGTGATTTTTAATTATTAGCACTTGGCTACAACTTCAGCAGTTTTGTAAAAATATGAGCAGTCTGTGTCATTACTTGAATTTGAATGTAGAAGTTTCCATTTTTGCTAATCTTTTCCTTAGTCTTCTGAGCTATGTCATATTAGTGTTCTTGAAAAAGACATTGACGACATTATTAGGTTTGAATGGTCTCCCTTCTGTATTTACTGGTCATATTGCAAATATGTGCTCCAAAACCTCTTTTAGGCTGATGCTGTAGTTGTATCCCACTGCAAATAGGTTAGTTAAAGGAATAAGCTTTCTGAAAAAAGTTCATTATGTGCTTTGCTTCAAAAAGCACAGAAAGGTAAGAAATGGAAAAGTAAAAAAGTAAGGCTGCAGAAGGAAAGAAGGACCTTATGACCATGTTGATTCCAGCTGAATTGCATAATATTAGGGGAGGGTGTTGATGATGAGGCCTCTTTAAGGAGCTGTGATTCCCTTTTGCCTTACAGACTGATTGCACAAATGCAGATGTTTGTGAGGTCTTGCTGTAGACAAGGGTTGTTAAAATGGCCTGGGTCTAAAACAGAGATCTTCATGTTTTTTTAAAACCACATTTTGTCAGTGAGGTGAACTTCAGTACAGGGGTGGGAATGGATGGAAGACTAAGGAGCTTCAGCTGATTTAAACAGCGATGATGTATTTGAATTGACGATGGACATGAAGTGAGGGTGCTGACTGGATACAGGGCAAAAAGCCTTCTTGCTGTTTTGACAATTCTGCGCTGGTACGAGATGCCCGTAAGGTCATGTACTCTGCCTCCATGCAGGTTTTCAGTGCACAGCTGGATAAAGCCCTGAGCAACCTGGTCTGCCCCTCATAGCTGACCCCATTTTGAGTAGTAGGTTGGTCTAGAAACTTCCTGATGTCTCTTCCAACCTGAATTATTCCGTGAATCCATGGATTGTACTTCCCTTTGTTTTGTTGTATAACAATTTCAAATCGCTGAGGTTCTAAAACATGAAAATGAGAAAAGCCATCTTTAGAGGCTGCATTACCCAAATGAGAATGACTCTCCGAGTTCTACATCAATGCTCAGCTGCTTTCTTTTAGTGTTTCACTTACAAATGGGTGTATACAAAATACATTAAGTGGGAAAGGTTGGCAAGTCTTCCTCATTTTTACAGTTTAGAGCAGGAATTGTGTACACGACTGAGTGTTCACTCCTTATACTTCTACGAGTCCTTGTATCTGTAATTTGCTCACATTGAAATCAACAGGCAGGTTGGTTTTTTCCTTGAAATGTGAACACGTTTGATTACCTCACACACTATATCATATTCTAGTGTCCTAGTTTGTTTACTGAGGGGTACCTCTGCATCTAAAAATTTCTCTTTTTTTTTATTTTTTTATTTCATTATAAAACAGTTCGAATCAGGAGAAAATCAAGGCGGCGCTCGCAGTGGGGCAAAGGCATTATTAAGAAGAGGAAAGTCAATAATTTAAAGAAAGATGAAGATGATGCAAAGTTTGCTGATGATGAAAATCATGGAGAGGACAGTAAATTGCTGGAGAACGGAGAGCTAGAGATCAGTGCTGACTGCATTGAGGAGAATGGAGAGGAAACGGGAGATCTCTCGATGACAAATGATGAATCCTCTTGCGATATTATGGATATAGATGCAGAGCAGAGGCTTAACAATGGGACATCAGGAAAGGAAAACAACTTTGCATCCACAGAAGAAGAGAGTTCAAATGAGTCTCTGTTAATAACTGACAGCGTTAACCTGAGTGCTGAAAAGGAGTTACGGGAAGACTCTACATCAAAAGGGGACTGTGTGAATGGAGAGACATCGGTGCACAGCTCAGAGGGTGTACCTGTTCCAGCGTGTCATAACGGTAAAATGGAATCAGTTGATGCTGTTTCACCCTGTGACAACAGTGATGGGTCTAGTAACAAGCAAAAGTCTTCATCTGAAGATCAGCCAAAAGAGAGAACGGAAGCTTCCAGTGAAAGTCAAGGAGCTGATCAAGTGAAAGCTGAGTTACCACATTGCAGCAATAATGACAAAGCACTACAGAGCACAGACCTTGAAACTAAAGATGCTGAAGCAGATAAAGAAGGTATAGCTTGATTTCAAAGTTTCTGCCCTTATCTTAGTGTCCAAGTTAATATGTGTCTATTTTTAATTGTAATAACTTATATTGCAATATTATTATATGATACTATTTTATGAACTGCTATATATTTATTTGAAATTTTTAGTATGCCTACGACATTTAATTACACATAGATAAATTAGAAGGCCATCCATGAGTTGCTGTGATGTTATCTGAGGCAAGTAAATGTATCTCCATACTTAATACATTCTGTTTTCTTTTGTAGGCTTACCAGAAATACTGTAAATACTGAGATAACATTTAAACAATAATTGAAAATTTTTAAAATATTGTCGATGCAGATAAATACATGATACATGTTTTGGTCTGTCTATATTTTGATCTATAGATCTTTTGCCTTATTTTGTTAGAGATTTATGATAAAAATATCCTTGACGTTGGATGAGTGACCCTATAAATAAAGAGTGTATTTCTTTAAAAAAGGTTTGCTCATAGCAAAAGCCCAAAAGCCAGATAAACTGTTGTTTGTCTAATGGAGAAGGTATCTGGCTTTGGACTGAAGAGTCAACACTGTAACAGTGCACCAAAAAGATAAGAGAAGGAGAAGGGAAATCCTGGTTGTGCATAAAAGAAGGGGCCATGTCCTTTGAAGACAGGAGACATAGGTTCCTCAGGGAAGAGAAATAAAAGCCTTATGCATGATTGCCTTTTTAATTAGCGTTTCAGAATTATCTAAAAGAATGAAATCTTGACTTCAAAAGTTAGCGCTGAGATTTACAAAGTAAATGAGCTTTAATGAAACATCTGAATTATGAGAATATCACTGTATACATGTTGGCTGTGTTTGTACTACATATTTTCTCTAAGGGTAAGGAGAATAGTAGAAGAAAGGTCCTAAGAATATTAGAAGAGTATGATGTATGTTAAGACACTTCTAAATTTCATAGTTGAATTTTGTGCACATTAAGGACGGGTATAATAATAGGGGACCTCAGAAAAAAAGGGATTTTAAATAGTTAAGGAGGAGAAAAACGGTGAATGAGTGTAGGGAGGGAATCATGAGACACAAAAATATTTTGTTCTCCACAAGAGGATTGGACAGCAGCTTTAACAGAGAGGGAAGCACACAGAAATGTGTCACAAAACCATGAAGTTTTAGGAGTGGAACAGGTGTTAAAATGGCCGTGGTGATGGAGACACGAGAAGCTTTAAAGAGAAAAACGAGGATTTCATTCACTTGGGCAGAAAGTTTTTGAGTGTTGGCTTGATATCTGAACTTCATAATGCGATGTTGCCAAGTAGAAAAGATACAATGGAAAGATACAGCAGTGACCTTCAGCTTTCTCTTGGGACTTCGGAGTTCAGTTGTAAACGTGACCAGTTTCACATGTGTTCTCTGAACTGTAGCTTTGTGTACCTGTAAACATTCAGAATTCTGCGAAGCTGATGTACACACACTGCCACAGTCATACTTACTTGGTTCCAAAAAACCCAACAAACCAAAGAAGCAATATCAAACCAAAGTGAAAGAAGCGAGCTCTTTGTTTTGAGATACTGACAGTGCTGATAACTATTTTTCAAATTACAGGTATATTGAAAAGCAAGAAAACACGAAAAGCTGCTACGGAACAGTCAAAGCCCACAAGTTTGGAGCAGGTCCCAGAGGAACCATTGGATCCCTTACCCTCTGTAGTCGTTGACCATGACAGACTAAAGGTAATGGAACTGAAAAATGAGTTGAAATATTAATGAATCTGTCCATGAAAAATGCTTCCTTCCTCTGTTATGAAGTAACATTTCCTTTATATTTGACTGCACACAAATACTATGGCAGCAGCAACTTTTGAAGAGGATTTGTCAAACAGTGGTTTTTGGATGAAAAGTTAATAAAACTACCAAATCCTTACTTGTCCCGTCATTACTAGCTTTACAAATCCAGTAATGGCACAGCAGTCTGCTATTTTAATTGGAGTTTTTGCAGGTACTCTTATGTGTTAATTGGACATGCCAGTTACTGAGGAACTGCTGGGTGCCTAGTAATTAGAAGTTAACATCATCTTTTCCCTTCCCATGTACATATACCTGGTGAAAAGATCTGTTAGTGGATTGGAAAACAAATTGGAATTTGTGCTGATGTTTTAGTGGCATAGACTGAACCCCTGCTAGTTAATTTTCTTTCAGTTTTGTCTTTTTTAAAGCAAAGTTACAATAAAATTTGCTGTCTTCTGTTGTGGAAACTGGCTTGACCGACTATGAAATTTAGATCCCACTTGCTGTGGAGTACAGATGATAATTTCTTTGGAAACAATAAAAATATTAAGAGAGGGGAAAAAAATATCTTAAAATTTACTACCTGCTGCCATATAAAATACACAGTTTCACCTTTTCTTTATGGGCAGCTTTACATGTGTTGTCTCCTCCTTGTTTTACTCTGTATCGTTTTCAACATTTGTGAAATTCCAAATGTGCTTCCATTTGGTACTTTTGTGCCAATGCGAGTTCTTCAAAATGTCTGCTTTAGCTATCAAGGCAGTTTTTATGGTTTGCTGTCTCATAATTGTTGACCAAGATGAAATAGGATGAAGTATCATTCAAACAGAATGAACATTACCTTGGCTGTACTGAGCATAAAATCTAAGATGAAAGGATAAAAGTGTGAGTATAAGCAGAGAAGTGAATAGAGTCTAGATCTGCATGGAAGCAGTGGCCTTACTGGTGGCCCGGTGTGGTCCATTTTATTTGTATGCATCCCTCCAAATTAGGGCTTCAGAAGGAGATCGTGTTTCTGATTTGCCCTTAAAAATTATTATAAAATCCTGCTTGACTTTACCTTTTTGTTGTTCCAACAGAAACTGCTTGATTTGGTGGTTAAGAAAAGTGACAACCTGACTGTTGACCAACTTGAGAGATTGTATTCACTCCTCAGTCAGTGCATCTACAGACATCGTAGAGACTATGACAAATCACAACTTATAGAGGTGATGTACAATTTCTTTTATTTTTTATCTGATTTTTTTTTCAGGAGCTAAATTAATCTATCAACTTATTGTTGTACTAGATGGCAAAAGCTTTAAATAGACTTTGAGGAAGGTATCTATAAACAGAAAAAAAGTTTAGTGCACTAATGACTTAAAAAACAGACTTTTCTAATAATGCTTTCCTGGGGAAAGGGTTAAGAATTTAACGTGAAAGAATGGAGGAAGAAGAGGAGAGAATACAGCAGCATGGAGGAGCACATGTTAACAGAGCAAAATGGAGTAGGAGCGGTTTCTACACTGGTGGTGTGAATAACAGTGGTTGTAGTGGCTGCTTTATAGGCAGACTGAGACAACATTGCTTTGGCTGCCCCTGCTTGCATTTGCCTAAGTAGGCCAAAAAAAATTATTGTGTGTACCTCTGCTCAGCAGTTTCCTGATTGTGATTTTCAGAGAAGACCTTAAAAGTTTGCAGACTTCCTCTAGATCTTTCCCTGGGGAAAGAAGTCCACTACAGCAGGATGTAAGGCAGTTTTCAGTTTTGCTGTCATCCTTTGCCCCTGAAAGTGTTTGCTGCCAAAGGCCTGTTCTCTGCAAACACAGTAAGTTGGTCACCTCACGTCAGCTGATTTGACTCTCGTTCCCTCCAACATCGTTGCTGCCGCTGCAGAGGGGTTTGGATCAGCTTCCAGACTCAGCCCATAACCACCATGGGCTGGGAAAAAAAAAGGACAAGTGCTAGTTTCCAGTTGGGTCAGTGAACACTAAACGTTTTTCTCCATGAATATTTTACAACAAAACCTGGAAAGGCCTTAACATGGGGTATGGTAGTCTTAGTGCAAAATACTTCACAAACCATTTTCATGCTGTTTCTCTGCCATCTTCACCTAAAAATATGTTGAAAGCCTGCACCAAATGTTAGGTAGATTAAAAAGACATTTATCCAGCAGGAGTATGTAGAAAATGATCTTTACTTTGATTTTTCCAAACTGTGCAGAGATGTTTACAGCTGGGTCACCAATAGCATCAGTGTGCAGAAGGACTTGAATTCATGCAGTGTGCCATTGCAATGCTTTCTTAGTACATGCTGAGAACACTAATTCTACGTGGCCCTATTACACTTGAATTTTTCCATAGCCTCATAGTGGAGTGCTTTTCTGCATTAGGATGTATTTAATTAGTTCTTCTTTTACCATATTTTGCTAGCTGATAGCAGCTAATAAATACAAATCTTTATTTTCCTATTTGTTATTTGTTGAGTTTAAAAACAAATAGCCCAGTAAATGTGATTGTAATGTAACTTTATTTTCTGTCGGTATATTTATATCTAATTGATGTCTCTTGCAGGAGATGGAAAGAACAGTTCATGTGTTTGAAACATTCCTGTGAACTCGTCAAGATGGGTGGGTTTATCCTCTCAAACTGCTCACGGGAGAGCAGTCCTCTGAGCCATTCAGTTTCCATTTGCACCAAGTATGTGCAGAGCCTTGGTCTTAAGTGCTCTCTCTTTTTCTTTCTGTTGAATTTGGTGCTATTGTCTCAGGTACCTGAAACCAACCAGCCTACAAGAACCAAACGGAACTTCATATAGTTGTATCTGATATAAATAAAAGAATACAATGCCACAGCTTGGAGATTTTTGGTGCTACAGAAACTGTTCTCGTTTCTGCTCTTGTTCACTCTACATGCATTATCTTTGGGGAAACTTCAGGCAAAGCGGAGACCAACACATACAAGAGAACTGGAAAGAGCAGATCTAAGTTGAATATTTTTAAACAGGCAAACTTTTTTTAATTTTTTTTCCAATTTTTCTCTTCTCTGGGGTAATGGACAAAAAAAAAACCTGTTCTAAAGAAGGCAATGATGCATTGTGGTAGGAATCTTGAGTAACTGGATGTACAGTAATTTGAAAATGAGGCTCTCTAGAACTGCCTTTAATGTGCCTTTTAGTCAATTGAGAAAGATAAGGCTAATCATTTGGTTTGGATTCTAGCAAATGGCAATGTTAGAAAGCTGTCTTCAGAATGAAGATCTCCAAAAGGATGATTTGTATTCTCTTCATTGGATGGCAACTAGTATTATGGTTCTATAATGCCTGTCTTACTCTACAGAACTAAGACACACTGAAAAAGCCACATACTTTACCAAAATGGTGAAATTACTTCTGCATTGGTATATATTTGTTTTAGAAACAAGTTCCACAGCGACACTCTTCTGTGTTGCTAAAAAAGAAACATTTTCCCACCGTGTCCTTGTTTTCCATTTTGAAAAACCAAGTTTAATACTGGCAGGTTTCCTTCTGAAGTTCCGTGTTTGTAATATAGCTTGGACTGTGCAGTGCAGGTAAGAAGACACTAGAGTTGGTCAAAGTCCTGGAGCCCAAGCTCACTTGAAGATAAAACTTAAACTAGGCTTCACAACTGTTCATGCAAAGCATTGTTGATGGGGGAGGGGAGGGCTGGAGAACAGCATTTCGAATCGATCCCTTTGGACCAAAGTTCTCTGGGTCCGAATTACGTAGTTCAAAACCTTTATTTCTGGCAACTGGAGAGAACAGTCTGGGCAGTTTCATCACAAGCTCAGTATTAAAACATTACCTGGGCTGATTTATTTCAAACCTATGTGGAGAGTCTTTTAGAGCAGTTGGTTGGTGTTACCATCGTTAACCATTCGTTGTGACTGTCCCTACGTAGCTGTGGAAGTGTCTTTCCAGAAATATGCAATACAGTCTGCTTAGGGTTTTTTTTTTTAATTAGAGCAAACAGTCTTGGACTACTGCAGAGATACTGAGCTACCTCAGCTTTTTGTACTTTAGTTACCAACAGTGTTTATGGAGGACTGTGATCACTCTGCTCCCGTTGACAACCCTGAAGCTAAGGTTCTTGTCTCCACCTCCACGGCTGGTAGTAGCGTAGCGCTGCAGAGAAACCGAACACGGGCCTGGGGCCACTGCAGTAATCCAAAGTGCTTTGTATATTATGGTTAAACGTAATTCTCTCCTAGATCTTTTTCTCCCCCCACCCCCAAATGCCACTGTTTTCCTTTATAGCTAATGGCAGAAAAAGGTTTTAAGCGTTCATGTACATCTAGTTACACCTAAATGCAACCCATGCAGAAACACTGTATTTTTTAGGTGGGAAAGTGCGATTAAAAACAACAAAAACAAGCAGAAAACACACTTTAAATGAGATTCTTTGATCTCAGATTTGATTATGGGATTTTTTTCCATGTTTCATTTAGTATTTATTAGCGTCATACCTGTTTGGGATATTTTTGTGTCTGGTACATTAACAGCATTTTGTATTTTGATGGAAATTGTTACAAACTTTAAGATTTGATTAAATAAAATGTAGCAGATTTTTTGTAGCAAGTTTCTGATAAAAGGGTTTTTTGCAAGTCTCAGGTTCTTGCTGCAGAATTTTTTAAAAATATTTATTCCAGTTTCACTTACTCAAAGAAGTTTTTGTTCAAGTAACAGCAGCACTTGTGGAAGATAAAACTGCATACATTTTTAAGAAGATAATAAATTTATATAAATTAAAAGAGTTGAGAATTTTAGTCACCAGTGAGTGTGGAAAGCAAGTTTAAGCTAATGCCTAGCGTTAAAAAATGGTTCTAAAAGGTCAGGTTTCTAAAGGAAAATTTTTACTGTCAGTTGTTAGTTGGGAAAGATCGTAAGAGGCAACTTTACTGATTGAGGAGCTGCCATGTTGTCTTAGAGAAGAGTAGCTGGTATCAGATGTTCTAGTGGACAGCTTACCTGAACTGATATACTCGCCTTCCTCACCCAAATAACCACACTTCAGTTTTTGTTTTCCTTTACAGATGTCTGGTGATTATAGCGTGAAAACAGCTGTTAATCTATCCACGTGGTCTAAACTTGTTTACTCTTTGTATGGTTTTGATTTTTTTAATTATTTTTGTTTTTTTTTTTTTTTTGGCCACGTAGCATTGGCAAGAGTTTGTACAAATTGACCTCTCTTCCTTGTTTCTTGTTGTGAAAATTGCAAATAAACTCCGGTGTGAGTCCTTGCGCTGGGGCCGGTGACCTGCAGCTGGCCAGAAGGAAGGAGGTTTCTCTCTGGGGCTGGCCTGGAGGTAATTGAGTTGTTGTTGGGTGAAGTTGATGGTTATGGAGTTAATTGTATTTGCAAGCTTGAATCTTACCTGTGATTAATTTTTTTTGTTTTGTTTTGTGTCCTCTGTATTGTTACTTGATTTCCTCATATGCCAATGTATTTATAGGATTACTGTTTTTGTAATATCTTGTCTTCCCCACCCCTTTTTTTTTTTTGCCCCCTCCCCCAAGTTGGTGGGTCAGCTCTGGTTTTACCTTCAGTCTCCTGAATGGCAGGTCCTGCAGCTGATAGTCTATTATTTTGTTTTTATTTTATTTTATAACCACAACATAAGCTTGAATTTGGGCTTGTACTTGCATCTTTTGTATCTTGTACATTGGGTTATTTAGACATTGGGGAGTCCTGTTTGGTTTCATTAACGTGTGTCTACTTTGTGGATTAAGTAGACTTCCTTCATCAACTATGGTATATTTTGGATTCTATAGTTTTATTCAGAACTGTGTTTAAATTGATGTTTTGCATTTTGACTTCATTTTACGTTAGTTTGAAGTAAGTTATTTAATTTTTTTGACCTTCTGGAAATTTTGAACATTTTACTGTAATTTGTAATATAACTGCTGTGAAATACTTGAATAAAGATGACAAGAAAACACAGCTTTAACTCTTTGAAAAAGTCTATGTAAAAGAAATGCTGCCTCCTAGCTGATTTCAGCCTGTCTCTTAACACACCTCTGCAATTTCACAGTCCAGATGTTTTACTCCGGGATTTTGCCATGTAGTTATTTTGAGCAGTTCAACTTTTGCTTCCAGTCTTTGTCCCTTAAATTAAAAAAAAAACCCCAAACTTCCAGTACTAATTTTGGTTGAAGAAGTGAAATTAGCATTGCACGTTGGCGGGTGAATAACGTCCATTGTAATGAAGTTACGCTCTGTGCTTAGAAATGTGTTTTCTGTTCCGTTGCAGGGTATCGGCCGGGTCTGCAAATAGTGAGATACAATAATAATATATCCCAGTGATACTTGAGTTTCTAAGTAGATGGTTTTTTTAAAGAAACACTCTCTTTCCTCCTTGTTTATCAAAGTTGTTCTTAGTTTTTGTGGTGGCTTGGGGTTGGTTTTTTTTGTTGTTTGTGGGGTTTTTGGTTGGTTTTTTTTTTCTTTTTAAACAAACTTACACTGTATTTAGAAATTCCTTTAGTCCCTTCCCCCCCCCCAAAATAATTCAAGCGTAGTAGAGCAAGCTGCAAGAGGTTGTGCAAGTGAAGAATCAACCCACAGCTTATTCCTTGTCAGTTCATCCAGAGCTAACGAACATCATGTGATGTATTTAATGTGGAACAGAGAATGAGAAGCCGTTCTATAGATCCGCTAGGGCCTCTCTTGAGGTGTGGGACACAGAACACAGCGGCTCCTTTTCCTCTTTTCCCTTCTCTGTACCTTAAACTAGCAGGCTCCTGGGCAAAAGGCCAGTTGAGGAAGAGGATAGTAGTAACTTACCTCACATCTGACTCCCAATTCCACTTTTATACGCAGCTTCGAAAGCAAAAGTAGATACTAAATAAAAAAATATGTTATATAAGTGTAAGAATGTAGAAAGTGATATTGAGAGCTGAGGCTCCTGTTGTGTCAGGATGGTCAGGCGGATTGTTTGTGAATGGCCTTGCCAATCTCAGCACCTCACTTAACACCGTCCAAGGGGTTGGTTTGTGGTCAATGAATAAAGAACGCAGGGTACAAGGTCTTGCCCTGTCTGTTTCTGTATTTCAGGAGTGGTGATGGCTGTGTCAACGGAGGAAATGGTTTCAGGCCCTTTTTCTGATGGTGGCTGTAAAAATGATCAGCCAAAAGGGACAAAACTGTGCTCTGCTTGGGCACTGACAAAAGGAACCTTGTAAAAATACTTGGTGAACTTTGAGTGGCGCTTCAAAAGCATGGATTAGTGAGGAATAGTTGGGTTGCATCACGTGTTGTTAATAGAGCTGTAGTAAAAGCTTGTGCAACACGTATTTGTCACGTGTTCAGTGCTAAACACCACCTCTTTCTGCTCTTGGTTTCTGCCTTAAGTCTAGTTTTGAAGTTTCCCATATTTCTTTAAATTTGCGGCGTTGCACATTCTCTGTTTCCTCCTTTAAGCCCCTCAGCTAATCTATTTAAATACATTAAAAATGGGATCCTTTTGTTCTGTATCTTGGGTAGGATTTGGATTTGGACTTGTAATATATGGGGTTTTAAGCTAGCACTGCGTGTGAATACATTGTGAGCTAAATCAGTAAACTGATTAATGAAGCCAAACACTTCCATTTATTTTTTTTTTCTCCTCCTTTTACGCATCACTTGTGGTCATGTAACTATTATGTAAAAATGAGGGATTATAAACTTTAACACTAATTAATTCAGCCTCATTGCATTTCTAGGTGAGTAATTTTTTTACAGAGTGATCATTTGCATAGAGACTGTACTTCAGTTGAACCCACTGCCAGTAAATGCCTGTGACTACGACTAAAATCTGTTTATTTTAGGAATGCGTTTGAGTTAGGCTGTATTGAGCCTTTCTTTAAATAGCAGAGAAAATCCCTTTCCTTTAAAAATACAATAAGCTCCTAAGATTTAAAACGGATTCCCCACTTCTAGTGGGATGTTAGTGTGAACCTGGCCATCGGCAGTAAGGTTTGCCACTACCTGGGTGATGCTTTTTGAGGTGCAGAAGGCGTTTTTGAGTTGAGCTGTGTTAGAAGGATCCTCAGGTCAAATTATGGGAGCGGGGCAGGTTGGGAGGAGGAGGAGGAGGTTTGGGCTTCGCATTCAGGGCATCTCTGCTGCCGCAGGAAGGACACATGGACATTCTGCAGGAGCTGGGTCGGTTCTGCTGCTGTGGACTCCTCTCTGAGTTCTGTCTTGTTTATTTCTGTCTCTCAGCAGTAGAATTTGGCAGAGTACATGTGGGAAGCATACAGGTCCCTGTGTCTGGATGGCTGCTGGGAGCACTCTCGTGCCATTTGTCATCCCGTTTGGGGTTTTTTTTGTGGAGATGAATTACATCGCGATGAATAGCCCTTTGCGTTGGTGTAAAACTGGAATTGTGCTCTAAGCCAGGGGTGTTCGGCTGTGTCTGCGTGGAAGGAGGAGTCTGTAGAAGGTGACCTGTCAGCTGCTGGGACTGTGGATTGAAAGGAAGGAAAGACTTGGGGAAATTTCCAAAGGGCTCCCTTTGAAATATTTCTTCAGCAAAGGAAGTAAAGCAAAGACCAAAACATTAATCCGAGAAAATATGTTAAATTTGGACGAGTTGATTTGCTAACAAATTGAGTCTTTCTGCTGTAGAGGGAAAGAAAATGCTGCAGTTTTAGTTAAGGGACTATTTGTCATCTGCAAACCCCCAGCTCTAGTTCTGTTGTCAAGGTGTTGTGTTCCCTTGCTGACTTGGTTACACCTTGTAGAGTCCCTTCTGTAGCGGAGGCTCCTGGAAGAACAGCCATACCTGATTTTGGTGACAGGGAAGGACAAACTGCCAATCTGCTTGAGCTTTCTAATGCATGTAATTCTGAAATGAGTTTTGAAGTGCTGCCCACTGCATTCTCTGTGACATTACAAAAGGTTTGGTGAGATAAAGGAAATACAGTGTGAGTAGTCACGTGTTGTATGTGAGAATTAACATCAGTTTAGTAACACGTTACTGTTTTCTGTAGACAGTTCCAGTATTGGAAATAGAAGCGTGTTGGTCTACATTTTCATGATGCACTGGAGATGTAACTGGTTTAAAATGAATGTTTAGACTTTATCTTGGGGAGGGGGCGCTTCGGAGTCTTGCTCTAAAATTTAAAGCATGTTCGGAAAAGCATACTTTATTTTTTAAAACAGAAAGCTTCCCCTTCACAAGATTCAGAGGACAGCCACGAAAGCATGAGCTGAACATACATTTTACAGCGTTAATCTTTTCAATACGTGAAAATAAATTTTGGAAATGAGCTGACGCTTTGTGATGATTTAAATGTTTAGCAATTTGCCACAAAAAATTTTCAGCTTTATTAACGGAGAATAAGGTCAGCAGAAAACCACCATTGAATCTGATGTTGTGGCACATATGATTTGATCTCATGCATGTGCAGGGCCTGCAAACCTAAGTATGGCTGAAGCGTCTTTTCAACGAGGGCGTCTGTTTTTCCTCTGTGCGGTTTGTGCATCTGCCAGTTCTTTGAGCTTTTCATCAAGTGGTCAAGCTCATGGGTAGAAACACGTGCCTTATTCCTCTTTTGTTTTAGGCCGACTTCTACTTCCAGGCACTGCTTCTTGTCTTCTCTCTATGTTCTAGACTCTTCATACATAGATTATTCCCCCCGCCCCCCAAAGTTACTAATGTGCTGTGATCAAGTAGCCTCTCAGTCTTCTCTTTGCTGAGCAGAATGAGCTCTTTATGGCTTTCACTGCTTTTTCTCCAGCCTTTAAGTCAATTTTGTGGCTCTTTTCTGCAGTAGGTCGATTTTTCAACATCTTCTAAAACATTTGTTCACAGAGGAAATTGATGTGATATTCCGGCATTGGTCCCACCAGTGCCATATATAGAGGTAAAAATCGCTGATTTCTGCTCGCTGGTCCCCTTTTTTACACGTTCGAAGATCAATTTAGTCCTTTTATGCCATGAAATTGGGCTGGGAGCTCTCATTGCTTGACTCTTCTCAGCCTTGTGGTGTTTCACGATGCTCTTCTCCATCCTGAGTGTTAGTCTTCCTCACTCCCACCTCTCTGAGGTCCCGCTTAACTTTATGAAAACAAGTTTTGTGTTAGCGGTTGGTCCCGGGCAGCAGAGGAGCCAGCACAGGAGGTCTGACTTCTTCAGTCCTCGGTACCTTCTCTTCTGCTCATCTCTGTTTCCAGAGGTGACTGGGACTAGTGAGTTAGGGCAGTGTTTTCCTTCCAGAGCTGTGGAAGAGGAGGATCCCCCCATTAGAAATACTCTGATAATACCAAACTGAGAATTACTTGAACAGATCAGATTTTCCTCAATGAATCTGCCTGCTTTTGGCCTGTTTCATGTTTGCTGTCTGAATACTGTACAGTGAGAAAATTGAAGTATTTTGTCACAAGCTGTTGAAAATCTATTCCCTTATCAATCAATCCTGTCAGAGAATGAGATCGGGTTTGTGTGATACAGCTGATTTTCTAGAAAATTGTCGTATTTATTCTTATCTCTTTGATTCACGATCAGTTTAGTTTAGATATCATCTTTCCATTTTTACATGGGATTGATGTCAGGTGAATGCCCTGTAATTACCCCCTCATTTCACTTGCCCTTTTGATAAGTGTCACATTATCAGCCTTCTTTCTGAAATACCCACGTGTTAGTAAAAATGAATATGGGTAGGGCAGAGACTTCTGGGCTTTCTGGAGGTGGCTGATTGTTCGATTACCTCCAGAATTTTAAAAACCCCCATCCACCAGGGAAAGTCTAACATCCTTTGCAGGCTGTAGTACGTGCTCTGGGTGTCTTCGTTCCCATAGGGATACCTCTTGCCAGAGAGAAAACCGGAGTGTGAGCCCTTCTCAAGCACCCCCTGCCACATTTCCACTCTTCCCTTGTCCCTGCAAAGGCTGTGTGTGGCATTTGTATGTTCCAGTACGTAAACAGGCAGCTTGCAGAAAAGCTGCCCACGGATTGAAGCGGGTAAAATTGAACCCGGTGTCGAGGAGTAATGGAGCTCTGCGTTCACTGGAGGGGAAAGTAAGTAACGTACTAAGAGATGGTCTCTTTTCATGGGAACAGAGTGACGATGGCAATGCCAGTGGGATTGGAAGCTCGGACTTGGCTTTGCGAGAGCTGATTGGGTTGGGTTGGGAGGGACAGCGTTTCTGGCAGAGCATAGTGCTCTTTGTACGCTTCAGCCTTAAAGCATTTGGTGCGTCACCTTGGCTATTCAGTTCACCCATCTCCGATGCTTTCCACCAGCACGAGGACATTGTGTCCCAGGTTAGGGGCTGCTTTGAGTTCCCGAGATGTGGAGAGGAATTTGCTCCCTACTACCTTGTAAGAGCTATTATTTTTATAAACATAGTTTGGTTTTAATGGGGTGGGAAGTGGAAGCTTACGTGGGAGTGTCACTGGTGACCTTAGTGAGGTGTCTGCTCTTTAGCCACAAAAACGATGGAGACAGTGTGTATTGCCTCAGGTAGGAGGCATGACTTCAAGCAATCTTCAGCTGAGCTCCTTTCTCATCACAATTCCTAGTTCTGTATCAATTTGCTTACAAACTACATGCTGGAGTTGCCCCATCAAGCTGTTAAAAGCCCCAGGGGTGTCAGTGCTGTTCCTTGGACAGGTCATGACGGGGTCTGACCCCGTCGCCAGTGTGACTCTGGGATATGAAGTCTGAAGGCAAAGAGAGAATGCTGGTCCAAAAATAACAGGTGATGAAATCAAAACCAGCAGGCAGCCTCTCAAACCTCCATTGCAGAGACCACCACTAATGAAAAATTCAGAGGCAGTTTTGGCTGGATGACAGCACGGGAGCTTCCTTCTCCCAGGTAGTAACTGAGCCAAAACATTTAGTTCTGTGTGTAACGGTGCTACCGACTGAAGTAGAATTTCTTTAGATAAAGAAAAGTGTTACTCCTTATTACATCTGCCAGCTAAACAGGAGTCACTAAAAGTGGTGTGTGTTATCAAAAGGAAAAACACTGGTGACGAGCGAAGGGAGAGTTGTTTTTCAAGGTTGTTGAAACTTGGGCTGTTGTCACGCCTGGTCAGCTCAGCTCAGGAGCCCGCGATGGCAGCTCTTGCTTTCATGAATTCCAACCTCAGTGAGTGTTTAATCAGGCCTCAAACAGATCGGCTTTTTGGAGGAAAAATGGGTGTTTCTGCTCAGGTATCGCTGTCCGGCTTAATGTAATGAGTGATAGAATCGCTGTGCACGAGACATCCATCTGCTTCCCTCCAGGCAGTTTTCTTCCTGGCTTTTCCTGAAGTCTTAAGTTATCAACCCAGAACACTTGCCGATGATGGGAACTTACCGCTGCCTTTCCTGGCATCTCTGCTTCAGCCGAAAGCCTGTTTCGCCGCCTCTTTTTTGAGCTGACTTAAAATGGGAAAGGAGGCATTAAGGAGTCAGCTTAAGGGTCTCACCCAAAGAAGCTTGTATTAGTGTGACAAGTTGTAAAAATGTCCAGGTGGGTACAGAGTCAGCGTGTTCCTGGGACCTGGGTAGGTTGTGGGGGGGTTTATCCCCCACTTGAATATTAAGTCACCTTTTTCATTGGGTGATCCTGCTCCTCTACTCTGCCCTGGGGAGGTCCCATCTGGAGCACTGTGTCCAGGTCTGGGCTTCCCACTTCAAGAAGGACAGAGAACTGCTGGAGAGGGTATGGCAGAGGACCAGGGGCCTGGAACACCTCTCTTACGAGGAAAGTCTGAGGGTCTTGGGTCTTTTCAGTCTGGAGAAGACTGAGGGGGGATCTGATCAACATCTATAAATACTTTAAGGGTGGCTGTCAAGAGGAAGGGGCCAGTCTTTTTTCAGTGGTGCCCAGTGAGAGGACAAGAGGAAATGGGTACAAACTTGCACATAAGTTGAATATTGTGTCCAGTTCTGGGCACCTCAGTTCCAGAGGGACAGGGAACTGCTGGAGAGGGTCCAGCGTAGAGTCACAAAGATGATGAAGGGAGTGGAGCATCTCCCATATGAGGAGAGGCTGAGGGAGCTGGGTCTCTTCAGCTTGGAGAAGATTGAGGGGTGACCTCATAAATGTTTATAAATACGTAAAGGGTGAGTGTCAGGAGGATGGAGCCAGGCTCTTCTCAGTGACAGGCAATGACAGGACAAGGGGCAATGGGTACAAGCTGGAACATAAGAGGTTCCACTTAAATATGAGGAAAAACTTCCCAGTGATGGTGAGGGAACACTGGAAGGGGCTGCCCAGAGAGGTTGTGGAGTCTCCTTCTCTGGAGACATTCCAAACCCACCTGGACGCGTTCCTGGGTGACCTGATCTAGGTGTTCCTGCTCTGGCAGGGGCATTGGACTGGATGATCTTTCAAGGTCCCTTCCAATCCCTGATGTTCTGTGATCCTGTGATTGTATGAGAGATTCCCTTCAATAACAGAAGAAACTTTCTGCAAGACCAAAATTCAGAAATGAGCAAAGAAATGAAACTTACCTATCATAATCAAATCATTTACTAGTAAAATATTGAATGTACATATCAAGTTCCACCTAAAGACAAGGAGGAACTTCTTCACTTTGAGGGTGGCAGAGCCCTGAAGAGGCTTCCCAAGAGAGGTGGTGGAGTCTCCGTCTCTGGAGACCTTCAAGCCCCGCTTGGACATGTTCCTGTGCAACCTGCTCTGGGTGGACCTGCTTTGGCAGGGGGGTTGGACTAGATGATCTCCAGAGGTCTCTTCCAACCCATATGTTTCTACGATGGGGGCGCAGCACAGGCCCCAGACCTTGCTCTTGCCTTTGAGACAGTTTTGGGACCGGTTGCAACATTCAGAGACATCCTTTAGGAGAAGACTGATGGGCGGGTAAGTGCTTGAATCAGTTTGTGCCTTTGCTGCCTCTGCTGATGAACCAGGACGGTGCTCGTGGAGCTGGGCAGGAGCAGAGGTCCTCTGCTGGTGAATCCCCACGGTTGCACAGAGTCGGGGCTGGAGCTGGCGTTTGGCTCCTCTGGACTCCGCCAAGGGCAAGCTGAAGTGTAACGAATGCTCTAATTAGCTTGATCCAATTGCACTGCACTAAGCTCAGCCTTAACACCTAGCTGCAGTTAATTAAAAGACGGGGTTGCTGAGGTTTTTATTAGTACAGTGTGTTTGCCGCTGGATGAAACAGCGGGAGGAAGGTGGGCGAGTTGTGTAAATTGTCAGGGGTGGGCGATTGCCTGAGAGCATTGAGCAGCCCCATTTGGAGATCACTCGCCTTCCCAGGTGAGCCAGGGGAGAGTCAACCAGCGAACAAAAGAGTTCTTACCATTACGGGGCTGCTGAGCCAGCCCGTCCCCTGGATTTCTTAAAGCTTTTAAAAAGAAAAATCTCTGAGCAGGTGTGTGCACATGAGTCATTCAGCAAACGCGCTCGGCCAGCTTCCTGGAGGGGAACTGAAATAATTTCCACATACAAGTAAAGCAAATAGCCTGTGTCTTGTTCGTCCTACCAAGAGTTACTGACTGGTGCCGAGTAACAGATCTCTGCAGAGGGGCCATGGAAAGGTTGGCAACTCATTCCGCTTGGTCCGGGTTACTGCAGCCTGGTGGGGTCGTACTGAATTGCGGGGCTTTTAGTCATCTCCATGGGTTGGTCAACCTCAGCCACTAAGCCTGAACTAAAAGGTTTAACAACTGCTCATGCTCTTAAATGCTCGCCTAAGATGTGCTCTGTGAGACCCGGAGACACTTTCGATATGTGTTGGGTCCTTCCCGTTAACGAGTAGAACAGATACTGCCTCCTAAGATCTACCCGAAATGTTCCACTGCGGTGGTATTTGAGAGCAGTTATATTTGGCTCATCTTTGTTCCATGTCCAGTTTTACAGCCACCAGATGATGCCCTAATGAAACATCAAAGAAACCAAGAATGGTTGCACTTAAGTGCTCTCGGAAAGATGTACCCAGTGAGGTACAGAGCTCCCGCTTGGGGTATCAAGGAATTTGGCCCATGGGGCAAAAGGGACCTTCATCCTTCAGACATGGCAGCGGCCGTGCAGTAAGTCCTGACTTTCATTTAAAGCAAAACACACAGAGAAAGCTGTTTATCAGTGTGTGTGTGGGGGTGTTTCAGGATTGTTTCCTCAACTATCTTGAGCCCTTTTGTTCTTTACTTCCTATTAAATTTGGGGAAAGAGATGAAGAAGAACCGGTCTTGCTGAATAAAATCCAACAATCGTGTCTTATGATTTTATTCCAAAAAGAGAAGGGAAGTGCTTTTGGAAGCTACTGAGCATTTAAATATTAGCTATAAATTTTTGGATTTGGAGGAGAAGCCAGCTGGACGGAATGAACCCCTGTTCATCCCTGGCCGGGTGAGAGCTGAAGTCGCTGCTCACGCAGTGTTGTTTCTCAGTCAGTCGTAACAAAATTAATCCAATCTGGATGCTGAATCTAGATCTATAAATATATTTATTATAATATAACAAGAACTTAACAGTAAACATAAACTATATACAATACCGTTACAGATAACCCTGTTTTTAATATTATTCACAGAAATAGCCAGTTTTGTTCCAGTGTGAGAAATGAAGAAATAGGCTAAATTGGAAATGTTGAATGTGTTTAGGTCTTGTTGACAGGTAGCACCTCCTTTGGAGGCAGACACACACCAACACTAAAATTAGTCCTGCCCCAGGCAGTTAGAAACTTGTGCTCCAATCTTTAGGTTCACACTTGCACCCTGTTTGACATAAATACTTTAAATGACATACTCGTATATAATTCTGTTGTGCTTATTTTTATTTTTATTTTTCCTTTAAAGAATAAATAAAACAACTGCATAACGAAGGCTGGAACCTCACTGTCAAAATGAGAGACTTGAGTCACCCTACAGCCTGACTCAGCTGACTTGAGCACTTTTTCTTTAAATACTGCAAGATACAAATTTCCTTTTTTTGTTTTTCTTTTATTTTATAAACGATTATTAATAAAATAAGATGATTAGCTAACCATCTGCATTGATTTCCCCAAAGCTGTAGGCAGACCTCCCTCCATATAAAAAGGCTAGCGTTTTTGGTATGAAATTCAACCAGATATTGACTGTAAGATCTCACCCATGCCCTGTGTCGGACCCTCCTTGAATTACGGGGCACAGCATTTGGGATTGGAGTCTGCAAAGGCAAGTGTGGCAACTGTTTTCCCCTCTACTTGGAAAGAAATCGGCAATCCTTAGCTTGGGGTTACTTCTTATTAGTGAATTTTAAGATTCTTTCCCCTGCCCCTTCTACGTTACCCGGTCCATCTCCCATTTGATCCTTTTTATGTATAAATTTATAAAGAATTTCCACATCACAATGCTCTCTGGATAGACAATATTTTAATATATATAAAAATATAACCCCTGTGCTGTGCATATACTTACAACTCTACATAGTACTCACTTCAAGTCTCTTATACTGGGCTGAAGTCTATGTGTTCTTCTACCATGGGATTTAAACTCGTACGTTTAAAATTTGTAAATAAGAGAAGTATAAGGTTTCCACACCTATGGGGAAAGTTGAAAAATAAAAGAAAAAAAAACCCCAACTTCTCAGACTTTACATAAAAGATTGTGGCCTAAATCCCAACGAAAGGGATTTTGATTGAGAGCCAAAACTGAGGCATCTTCTCTTTTTGCTGAAAACGTGGCAACCCCAGGCTCTGCTGGGTGTTTTGATGTGATCCCAGTCAAAAGAAGGGAAGAGCATTTTTATCGGGAGAACGCCTCTGGAATTGAAACCCTTCTCACTGTGTGTTGTGGGAATTGAGCGCTGCCAAATTTGGTCATCGGCAGAAACCAAGGAGGAAAAGGTTAGAAGCGCCCCCCAGCCCTGGGCATGGCCACACGCACCTACACAAGTGTCATCAGGAGCAGAAACTCATCCAGCCCAACAGACCTTTTATTTTCCTCATCATTTTACTTGGAATTTATTACCAATAGCTATTCTTCTTCCTCCCCCTGCCGCCTCCCCCCTCCCCAGTCCCTATCTCACCCTCCCTCTGGGCTCTGCTCTCCGGAACTGAAAGATTCCTTTGATCTGATGGAAGACTGACATCAATGTAAGCCATCTGTCACACAAGATTTCTCTCAGGCATTGGTATTGAAAAGCATGTATTTGTTAAAAACAAATGCAGGAATCAAAGTGGTAAGGACACTTTGACCTTTCAAATAGATTGATGCCTAAAGTGTAATAGTAAAACTAATCTGCACGGTTATTTTAAGAATCAAGCTTGAGCTCTAGAAGTAAAATGCAGATTATTTTTTCTTTTTCTTTTTTTTTCTCCTCTCTTCCCCAGCTTAAAAAATATGTGAAATTCTATTGCACCTGGGTTGACCAAAAGCCGACGTCCAGAACAAGTGCCACTATAACATCTAGTGACACCCTCGTATTATTAAGTTACAATATCTTACATAGCACGGAGCTCTCTGCTCCTCGTTCACCAAAAGGTGAGGATGATTTTTCTACATTCAATGTAGACACTATTCAAGACTTTAGAGCGATATGTTCACTGGCTGGCTTTGCTGCGGTTCTTAAAGTAGTAGTAGTGTTCTCCTTGCCCGCTTTCGACAGGTACAAACAGTTCTCCCTCCAACTCCTGGGCGCTGTCACCCGCTCTGAATGTACTTCTTGATTACTACACAGCCGTGTCGAAAAACAGGGCAGGGCATATTTGGTAGAAGTGTCCACGTGTTTGTTTTGGGGTCGTAGGCTTCCATGTTTCCCAGGGCAGGTCCTTCGCTGCTAACGATCCCACCAGTGGCATAGATTTTTCCATCCAGAACCACCGCACTGTATTTTTAAAAAATAAAAAGAAAAAAAGAAAAAAAGTAAGTTTTAGTGAGTCTTCTTACCCAACAGTTTCCTTTTTAGGCTGAAAACACACCCAGTCTTTTGTAACATGGGGAAAGCAATGAACACACCTTTTATTATTACCTATACAAAGGTGTGTGGGGCATTTATCTTCCCTCTACCTTTTTCTCCCCCAAATTAATCCTTTGTGTGTTCCTTCCAGGTAGGTAAATGTTGTCTCTCATTTAAACAACAGAAATTAGTCCAAGTTTCTCCAGCCCACGATGGATGGGATCTTCTGCAGTAAATGTAGCGACACATCCCTGTGACACCATGCACGCACAAACACAATCCAAGCAATCTGGGGTCTCTGCCCCCTTGGTTGGAATAAACCCTTGCTTCAAGTTACTCCTCCAATTATCAATGAATGCTGTGAAAGGGGGTGAGGGGTGTGTGGATAAAAACCCTCCCAGAAATACTTTGTTGCTTCAGCCCCTTCCATGGTGGCAGAGTCTGAAGGTCTGTCTTCCTTACGCACCCAAGGAGGGCTGGTGTCTAAAGCCAAGCTGGGGCACAGGAGCTGATGGTTGGGATGTGCAGGTGAGGGTTTGGCACAGGAGCTGTATGCTGCCCTCTGAAAAGGACCAAGGAACCTCACTGCTTCTTAAAAGAGAAAATGTTCGACCTCAGACACCTCTTGCAAATCAAGCATAATGAGGCTGGGCTAATCCCGTGGTCCGTAGGCTCCTGCTAGAAGGGAAGGAGGTACAGAGCTGTGAAAGGGTTTTAAAATAAAAATATCCCGTTAGCCTCATCTCTTCCTCCTCCCTCCCTCTACTTAACCCCTCAGCCTCTCCAGCAATCGTTTGCAGGGCATGGCACAGCACTTGCTGTGAGCTAATGAAGGTGGTCAACGAGGGGCTGGGCTCCCATGTGTGTATTTGGAAGGGACAGAAGGACAATGGAGCCAGGAGGCAGCTGAGTGGGAAAAGCCGCTTCCCTCTGCTTTCCTGCCTGAGTTTGTCCCCCAGCATTTAAAGATGTTAAGATGGAGGGGCTGTCTGTGTTTCTTCTGGTGGTTGGGGTCCCTTCCAAGAAGTCTTCTGGTGGTTGGGTCCTTTCCAAGAGCAGCTGGTGGGTGGTTGTGTTGGGAAGGAAAAAGAGACTCGGAGAGTGCATGTCAGAGGACAGCAGGGAGAAAAGGAAGGAGAGAAAGACAAGAAATTAATTGCAGACAAGAAGGTGGCCTAGAACTGAGAAGCTGGAGAAGCGTAGTAACCCTGTAGGCTTGGTAAAAGCAAAGTCATTTCTTTAGCTAATTTTGAAGTAGCGGGACAAAGAATAATGAAAAGTGATAAAGGCAAAAGACAGAGAGCGCTGGAAGACCCAGGATTAACTGAGACTAAAATGGCACCGACAAAGTAACGTGTTTCTGAAGAACACAAAACTCTGATGTCCTTGTGGAGAAGCAGAGCCTGAGGTTAAAAATAAACCCACAATGACAACAGTGAGGACTCAAATAAGCCTAGTCCCTGGGTACTGCCAGGAAATAGGAAATAATGAGAATCTTGTCAAAATAACTGTTAATCTGAAAGGAGGAGGAAGGAGAGAGAGACTTGAAACACTTGATTAGAGCCTATCCACAAATCAGCAGGGCTGGATGATACATAGCCCAGGGTCCTGAGGGAGTTTGCTAATGAACTTACTGAACCACTGGTAATTATTTTTGAAACGTCAGGGAGAAGTGGGGAAGAATGAGGACTTGAGTTAAGCAAGTGTCATCCTGAAAGGCAGCTCTGAAAGAGCAGGATCCCACCTCCAGAGGAACCGGAGCTGGTGGCAGAGAGGCACAGCCCGGCAGGGACTCCTGCCAGGGCTGAGTTCCCTACGGAGGGAGCAGAGGTGGCAGGACCAGCTGACCCAGTAAATTGGACAAACATGCAAATTAAACTGTGGTTTAGGGCTTAAAATATTTGTTGGGGGATGGAAGCCCACCTCTGTACTGGAACAAGTTCCTGTTTAAAAGCAAACCGGGCTGGGAGTTAGAGTTTGCACACTACAGCACGAGGAGGGGTCAGTCCCGACGTGGTGGAGGGGCTGCTGGAAGGGGCAGGGTGAGGATTTAGAAATGAGGCCGCGGGGTGGTATTTGCTGTTTTCATTTCACTTTGAATAGTGAAGCTGAAGGAGATGGAAGCTTATTTGAATTGGGTTGTGGTTTGGGATGTGCTGGGCAGAAGAGGGTCCAGAGCCAGAGATGGACTGGGGTACAGAGCAGCTTTGCTTGGTCATTAAATGCTGCTCGATCATTAAAAAAGCACCCCTACTCAAAGCCTGACCAGAAAAAAAAAAAAAGCAAATGGGTTAATTTAGCAACTTTTTTTTTTTGGGTGAAGTGGGAAAAAGCAAAGTCTCAAATAAAGCAAAGGTCCCTGAGAGTGAGCTGGCTGCAGAGCTATGGATAATGGGCAATTAAATGAAATACCAGTGTGGAGCACGGTGCCCGGGGCTGGTTCTGTTGGTGTTAACGATCAAGGTCCACTGCCCATGAATGGCCTCAGCTAAGTTTTCATTTTCTGGTGTGGACACGCTGGTGTAGATGACAGCACCTCACACCAGCACAGGAGAGACCCTCAGTGGCTGTTGACATTTACATATGGGACCTGTCTAGTACCTGACAGCCCCATTACCAGAGGAGACTGCTCTGCACGGAGCATTTGATCTGGACGGGAAGAAGGGGACGGGCAGAGGGAGGACCCTCTGTGAAGAGCTTTCCATCCACGCTGCAGAACATCCCTGGGAACAGCAGCCGAGCAACCAACCAGCCCTTCCCAGCTGCTTGTGTGCTGCACAGCTGAAGTCTGGCCTTGAGTGCCCAGTACCCCCTTAGGCACCTTGTGTTAGGTCTCTAAACGGGGACGTGGGTGCTTTACGAATTCCTCTGTAGCATCTTAGCTGCCCACATTTCTTCTAGTAAAGCCTCCTCTGTGGCATCTCCAGTAGCACCTACTCTTAAGCTGGAGCTGCTGACGCCGTAGAGTAGCCAAGCACACCTTCCCCAAAGGCTCTGGGTGTCCCCTGTCACCCCCCAGTCCATGCTCTGGACTAGGGGTTACAGTGGGTGGGCAGATGCTGCTCTTGTTCTCCAGCATCTGGGCTACGGCACTGAAAGACGTTTGTGGCCAGTGGCTGAGACAAGCAGCTCATACCGTAGCCTCCCTTCATGGCGCTGATGCGTCGGGGAAGAAACAGGTGCTGAATTTCACCCTCTGAAAGACCATATGAATTTTAAACGGTGATTAGATGAGCTTCTGTCCCCTCCCTATGCAATTCCCACCGATAGGACTGGCGTAACGCTTCACTTGTGAGTCACACCTGAGGTTAGGAAAACCAGTGAGCTACTCCTGCTACTGAGAAACAGGCAGCTCTAAGTACGCAGCAGGTACTTAGGTGTGCAGGGGACTTTGGAGACATTCTGGCATCTCCAGGGCTAAAGTGGCAGGTAGGCACTTAAGATCAATTAGGAGTTTAGTCCTACATTGCTGCTACTTTGCGATATTAGGATGATCACTGCTAATTTCTGGGACCTTTGGGAATAGGAAACTAAAGTGGGCTCTAAAACCTTGAGGAAAGTGAGTGGAAAGGAGAATGCTCATTGCTCTCTCTTCATTACTGTGACAATATTTCTTTTCTCCCCTCCCTTCCATCCCATCAGCTGTAAAAACATCGTTACCAAGGCTGATGTACAAAGAAAGGAATAATTACAATAATTAGGATGCGAGTTTATTGCTCGGTGCCATTAATCCTGAGAGATAAAATGATTACAGGCTGTCAGAAATAGGGAAGGAAGGAAGATCCGCGCCACAGAACAGAGCCTGGCTGTGGGGGACACAAACCCCCCATCTCTCCAGCAGCATGCCCTCGGGGGTGTGTGTGTGTGTGTGTGGTGTTTGACATCACGATGGAGGTCACTTCATCTACTCCTTCCAGGAAAATACACTCCAACATTTTGCAACTTATTAGCTGGCAGGCTAACGACCCCGCTCCCCGGGTAACGGCTGCTCTTTATGACAGAGGCCTCACCTACAGCCCTGCAGCTGGGTTACCCGCGGTGCCGCGGCCTCCTTCATCGCCCAAACCATGAGCAGTGTCAGAGGATCATACTGTGACTGTCCTCCAACACCACCACCGCTAGTCCTCTCACCTCCACGAAACGATGAATCACGCTACTAAGAAAATAAAATCCCAATGAAGNGAGGCTGAGGGGCACCAGGGGCTGGTGGGGACCTGGCTGCCTGTGGTTGGAATGTTTGTGTGATCTGAACACCCTTTAAATCTTCTCTCTGTCTACCCACCTTGCAGTTCATCCCCAGACTGAGCAGGCAGGCAGAGAAGATCCCTCTGGATCTTCTCTGACAGCTGGCCATTAAATGACTTGGTGTACGAAGCCACTCATTAAATCACAGACTCATAGAACAGCCCAGACGGGAAGGGACCCTGAAAGAGCATCTGCTCCAATATTTTGTAGGAAATGGAGCCTTGGTGAGGTTATCTAGCACCCTGTCCAATCCCATCTTGAAAATCTCCAGCAACGGTGACTCCACCATGATCCTGGGGAGGTTGCCCCAGTGACTGACTGTTTGCACTGTAAAAAAATTCTTCCTTGTGCTGAGATGAAACCTCTCCTGATGCAACCTGTTGCCCCTTGTCTCTTCTGTGTGGCTTCTTGTGAAGAAGGAGCCTCTGTCTGCCTTTCAGCCACTCTTTCAGCACTGGCATACTGTGATGATGTGCCCCTTGAACCTTCTCCCGGGAAAAGAGACCAAATTCCTTCAATCTTTCCTCACAGGGCAGGCTCTCCAGCCCTTTGATCATCCTTTGGACCCTCTCTAGTCTGTCCACATCTTTTTTGTTGTGTGAGGACCCAAATGGGACACAGTACTCCAGGTGTAGCCTGACAAGCATTGAGTGGGATGATCACATCTCTGTCTCTGTAACGTCCCTGCAGATGCAGCTCAGGCTCAGATTTGCCTTCGTTGCTGCATTTGACTTTGCATTGTTTTTTAATCAACTTTTAACCACATGTGAGCAAGCAGGCTCAGGTTCCAGCTCAGGTGTGGGGCACCAGGGTTCAGCACACATCAGCTGGAAGTCCTTTCCACGGGGGGCCTGCTCAGGCAGCTCAGCTGCCATTGGTTTGGTGGCCACCTTCCCACCAAGGGTGTTGTGGACCCTCTGCTTTTGATTCAGACGCAGCATAGGGTGGAAGTCTCCTGATGAGCAGTAGGTTGGAAACAACTCAAAGTGGAGGATGTCAGCATCTCTTTTCTGTAGTGTTTGACAGCTGAGTGCCTGGGAGCTCCTGCTCCAGCCATTCTCTCTCCCAGCTGTGATGGTTAGACACAGCACCAAGCAGTGGGACTACCAGCAGCATTCCTTAATTCTGATTGTTATTATTTTTGAACTTCCTGCTTAGCTCTAAGGATCACATCAGTCTTGTCAGGAAATGTTAAAAGAGGAAAAAAATAGTAATCCTATGTTGTAATATCTAGGATTGTAGAAGAGATTTGAAACAGCTGAATTAGCATGTTGTTTTGATTCCCTGAAACTTAATATCTTCTGAGATACAAACAAAGCTCCTCTCCCTCCTCACTCCTGTCTATGCAGGCACACGCACTCACGCATTTATTTGAAGCAGTTCCATAAAGGTTATTAAACATGATCATTTTGATGATAGACATAAAATCTGCTTAGAAGAAGAAGGGAAAAAAAATTCCCTGCATTTAGCAGTAGATGAATTTCCTTCTTGCCCTAAGATTTCAGGAGGGTTTTCCTGGAGGCAGAACTGAATCGTCACCTGGGTGGGTGATGGGATAGAGAAGCCTGCAGGGAACCACGTACCCTGGGAGGTGGCTCTGTGTGGTGCTGGGCAGAGCTGTGAAGTGCCCCGGAAGCTTTTGCTTAAAGCAGGGACCTTTTAGTGAAACCTACACTGGTGGTTTGTAACGCTGAAATGAAAGGAAGGCATCTCCGTGGGTGGTGGTTCCCCGGGTGCCAAAGCGTGGTCCCGAGCTTGGTAGGGGTGCTGACAACCTGCGGGGCTGTTTGCAGCTCGGGTGGCAGCCAGGTTGTTATGTTCGAGAGGGCTGGAGCTCGGGTGGCCACTTTGTGCTGGTAGAGGTGTCATCTTCACAATGAGATGGATAAATGAGGGTCCAGATTAGTCATGGTCAATTAGGAAGGTATCATGCCACTTCTTGGAGCAGGATTATTAGTGTGGGTGTTTTGGCCAAGCTCCAGCTGTATTCTCCCCTACTCCGTGAGCACTTTCCCTTGCTAATGATCCAAAACCATCATGTGGCATTGTTGCTTATTGCTGAAAACCAGCAATGTTTTGTTCCAAAGTCCGTCGCACATCAGTAACAGCCCAAGTGCTCTGTCTGTATCAGTTACGCTTTAACGCACACCCAAATCCTTCATGTCATAAACCGCTACAGAAATTATTGCTGTTAGTCTGGCGCGGCAGATCTCATCTGCTGGCTGTGGAGCACAGTCCCAGCCACACGTCTCCTTCCAGATATGCTGGAAGATTTTGGTTTTCTCTTCTGGACCGCAAACACTTCCAGCTCCAAATGCTGCCTGTTGAACAGAGCAGCCTTTACGTCTGCAGGCTGGAGAAGAGCGCGGCCGTTAAGGAGCCGTGCTCTGTAATAGCTTCACCTGGGAATATCCGTCCACACAAACTCTGCTCTTACCCCTTCCAGCGCCTGGAGTTACCACAAACTTTGCAACGAGGAAAGGAATCAGCTGGGGGAGTCTGTGGCTGGTGCTGTACATTAGCAATGCCTGGTAGTTAAGCGCAGGAGCCACCATGCTTCACTGTTCAAGAACAAGAGCTTATTTAAAAAGAAGGAGGAAAAAAATACAAGTCCACAAACCGCCCCTGGTTTTGTGCTGTTCTGCCTGAGTCCAAGTTTTATTAAAGATTTCCATTCGGCAGCACCATCTAATAAATCTTACTGGTTAACAGTCAGAGGAGGAGGAAGAAAATGCTTTTCTGCTGTCTGTTGGGAATTGCTGGTACTAAATTAGCTGCTATGGAATTATTGCTGGCACCATCACGCTGCCGCAGTTGTCCCGTGGAGGCTCTCTGTAGCGCACGCCTGTTTGCACGCAGCCTGCATCCTAAGCAAGCAGTGTATGGAATTTTTAATCATGCACAGAAACACATTCAGTGTTCTTTTTGCTCGTGGAAAAATAGACTCTTGAAGGGCATGGAAGGAAGGGAGAGCGCCCGCCTGCCAAGGGAGGACTCTCCAGAGCTGGAGGGGAGGAATCTCTTTGCAACTCCTTCTGGAGGTAGGTGTCCGGCAGAGCAAGGTGTGATCATCCTGGCTTCTTCATCCCTGTCGGTTGCCACCTCCGCCTCCAAAGGTCCTGTGGATGAACAGGACCTGCCAAAGCGAGGTGCCCGTGTGAAAAAAAGAACACGCTTGCCTGATGCCTCGGAAATGTCAAGTATTTCCCTCACCCTTCAACATGTTGCATGGAGGATGTTCAAGATCTGCATGTGAACTCTCAGTGAATTTTTAAAGACTTCAAGCATCTTATAACTCTTTGCCCATTTGGCACCATTCCTCAAAGGGTTAATTGTAGGCCAACATAAAGTTCTTATTGACATCCACCAGGCTGGGTTTAATTTGAAAATGACGCTTAATTTTCTCTTCTGTTGATTGTGAGCTGGAGACCTGAGCCACTTATTTATTTTCATTAAAAGTAATTTAACTCAGTTTTAAAACCATCTGAATGGACCTTGACTTTTTCGCACGTGAGGACTGTCACACGCATATCTCTTCTCTGTCCTCGAAGCCACCACAGTCCCTATTCAGGAGGGTGGAAGAAACAGTGCAGATAAGAAGTAAAAGTGATGCGGTCAAGATATTTCCTCAGCAAATTTGGTATCGAGTGATTCCTGGTGAGAGGAGATCAATAGCACGCAGATAATTTTTAAGTTGTTTATGTCGCTGCTTTTAAACCATGTTTTCTTGTGATCCATGCTAATGAGCAGAATGAGGAATTTATAGATTCACAGGCCAAGGTCAGAATGGATCTCTGTGCTTAGTTAATCTGAGCTTGTGTGTACGCAGGCCATGGACTTTTCCTCAGGCAGTATCTCTCCTGGAAATGTATCCAAACTCCTCTTAAAAACACTGAGTGTTGGTGAGTTTGCCCTCTCCCTTGCTGGTTCGCTGTTTCATTATCCTTGCTGTTGGGAAAGTGCCCCACTTCAAGGCTGAGATATGTAACCTGACTTTCTAGCCCCGTAACCCACTACGCCTTTTGTCTGCCAGACTGAAAGCTTTCCCAGCGATCGAGTCACCTCTCAGCCTTTCTTTGACAAACTCCTGAAATTTCGCGTCAAAGATCTGGTTTGCAACCCGGGGTCATTTTTGCAGCTTCTCTTTGAACTTCTGCTGGTATTTGGATGTCAATGTGTGCACCCCAAGACCTACGCTCATCTTGCCAGCGCACAACGCAGCAGCGCTCGCTCTTCTCAGCTTCAGCTTGTTTTCATTTCGGCGTTAGGGCTCATCTTATATATATATCTCCAATATTGCATTGACCTTTTATCCACCCCATTGTGATGAGAGCTCACGTTGTGTAGCTCTGAGTGGCCACCTTGATGTCCTCCAGCGAGTGCCTGGCTTTCTAAGGGGAGCAGGGCTGCTCGCCATTGTGCTTCCTCCATGTATTACTTCGCATTGAAAAGGCTGCTGCGAGACCATCTAACCAGCTAGAATAGCTCCTTCTGTAATATTTTTTAACCCACCAAGTGTTATGCCACCTGCAACCTTTTCCACGGGAGATTTTCGATTACCTGGGTTGTTGGTAGATATTTTAAATAGCGTTGAAGAAGAATCAATGCTTGCTACCGGTGGCCTGGCTCAATGATACCTTCTCATTAACAACTACATTTTGAGATCTGTCAGTGAAGCAGATTTAATCTCTCTAATGTGTGCCTTGTTAATTCCATATAATACCAGCCAAATACCTTGGAGAAATCACAGTATATTATAGCATCACAGTTTTCTTTAGCAGCCAAGCATGTTTTATTAAAATCCAAAACAAAGAACAAAAATCCACCCACCCCCCAAAAGCAAAAGACAACAGGTTGGCTTAACAAGGCCCATTTTCCAGGAAAGCTCTTTGATTGCTATTCATTATATTATTAGTATCTAGTTATTTGTTGATGAAATCCCAAATTAACCACTCTGGTATTTTGCAGAGGACCAACATCAAGCTAAGTGAGACCACTTAGCCTGATGTTGGTACTTTGCAAAATTAATTACTGCACTAAAAGTCTCCTTTTCACCTTTTCAAAACATAGAAGCACTTTGGCAGTGCCCTGATCCATCCTGAACTGTAAGAGTTATTAAAAATCAACATTAGTGGTTCAAACAGCTTCTCAGCAAAGTCTCTAAAGACACCTGCGTCCAAGACAACTGAGTTGCCTGATTTGAGAACTTAATTTCTGACCTTTTTCGTTCCCATTTTTCTTCACTGCCAACGGTGACCACTTCTGGTCCCCTCCCAGCAGAACGTGGAACCAAACCTTCTTGCTGTCTTCTGAATACAGATGAGAAATACCCATCCGATTGGCTTGTGCTACACTTTGCTACTGCATCAGCCTTATCAGCAATGGTTTTGTAACAGATTAAAAGTACAAATTTGATCCCAAAATGTTTAAAATGCCTTTTTTTTCTTAGCCCTTAGCCCTTCCCTGGTTCCCCTGGCGTCCTGTCGCAGTAGTTAGTTTTTAACCTATTTGCTACTGCTAACCTCCCATTTTCCCTCTTGCCATATACACACCAATTTATTTAGTTTTTGTCACAGGTTTTATATTTCCTTTCTGTTGAAGTATTTTCCCCAGCACATTTAAATTTTTTTGAAAGCATGCCTTTTTTTGGCATCCAATTGGGTTGTACTGAACTATTTTGGTGACTATCCCACTATAAATGTAAGTTTCCAGTCCTGTGTTGCTTAGGCTTTGGGAAAAAAAAATAATTAAAGTTTACTTTTTACTGATGGTTGTCGTGTTCTACTTAAGCAAAGTCAGTTTATGACACTGCCTAAGCAGTTGCTAATATTTAGGTCACCAGTTTACTCTCCTTGGTCCATCGTAAGGTCTCTGACTGGATTCCCTTCTGCAGGGAGCAGAGCAAAGCATCCCTTCCCCTTAAAAACCTTGGGAAGTTTTCGGGTGAGATGCTCAACCAACAGCCCCTGGTTGAAAACCCCCACAGCTCTGCAATTTTGCTTGTAGTCTATTCCAGATGCATAATTAGCAGATTATTTGGTTATGTTTTACAAAACAGAGATGTTCAAAGAGCAGTTCATCTCTCTCTATGGGACAATATGGGAATTTATCAAATGTACTAGTCCCTTGTGTTTCTTTTTTTCTGGTTAGGGCTCTAATCCTGAGCTGCATTGTACCCTTTATTTCTGGTTTTCAGGAGCAAAATTAGCATCAGCATAGTGCCTGAGCACCGCAGGCTCCTCCTCATCCTGCTTTGGACGGGAAAAGGGTCAGTTGACCTTAGCCAGGCCGTACACGGCCACAGCCGCCAGGGACTGAGTCAGGTGCTCTGACCCCTTTGCTTACAACAAAATACGTTTCAGCAGCCAAGAGAGGGCGCTCCTTAAATTAATAAAAGGAAAAAAAAAAGAGAAAACCAGAAAAAAACAGCAAAAAGAGAGAGGAAACTGGGCATGCTTTCTTCAGAAGAAATTTTTTCCACCAAAGCAAAAGGTCAAATGCAACAAATTAAAACATGGTGGTGCTTTTTAACCCTAGGATGGGGAGAAGAACCACCCCTGGGGCAAGGAACAATGCTCTTGGCTGAACGTTTCGGAGCTGTGGGTCTGCCATGGGCCTGGCTGCTGCCCTGGCGCTGCTAGTCCTCCCACCCTGGCCAGCGTTTTGCCCTGGCACTTGCCCGCACAACCCCTTCACCCTGGTTTTGCTCAGTGCCTCAAGACGCTGCTGCGTGGGGTAACAATCCCTCACCCAGTGCCCACTGTGAGGACCAGCGATGGCTTTTCCCCGTGAAACCGATAGCTTGGCCAGTCCCCAGCACTGGGACCTGCTCTGTGAGGGGCTGGCGCTGCATAAAGCCTGAAACAAGCCCCTCTTTCCGTAACAGCCACGCAATACTTTTTAAAAGGCCTTTAAGTGCTGCCAGTACCTGCCATGGGTGCCAAGTTTTATTTTTGTCAGCCAATTTGGGAAGTTTGTTAAACCTGGGCCTGGGATTGGGGAAGCAAGCCCAAAGAGCAATCAAAAGCACGTAATAAATAATAATTAATATCAGTGTGTGGTGCTTACTCAGTAATTTTTTTTTTTTTTTCTTTCAAGGCTCTTTTAGCAAAATCACATTCAAGTTAGCAAAATCACGTTCCACGTTATGGTGGCCTCTCCTGCAGTGGGTATTTATACATCCTCTGGTTACACAAGGCAGACTGGGGCAAGAAGCGTTCCTGCAGTCTGCTGGGGGAGCCCAGCACATGTCCCTCCCCGTGATCCATCACGCCTGAACGAGGAGACACACAGGAACCTTAGCAGGGTCCTGGATGTGAACTTTGGGAAATGCTGTGCCCCTGGACACGTATGAAAAAAGAGATGAGGCAAACCCCCAGGTGGCACACACCTCCCTTCCCCTCGCCCCTTCCCTGTTAGGTAGTATTAGCTTATTTATCAGCAGAAAATATTAAGGCACCGATAATTCAGTTTTAATGGTTTTTCTCACCTGCAGAACTGCCTGGAGTGGTTCATGTTGGGACCTGCTTTAATATTGCCTTTTTCTGGGTCATAGATGGTGGTTGCTCGTGCATAGGCTCCTCCAAGAATAAAGATGAACCCATTGAGAGTGACTGCAGGAGCATATTTGTTATCTGTCAATGGAAAGCAACACCGAGATCAGTTTTAGGCTCAGGTTTAGAGACTGTTTTTTTTATTTATTTTATTTTATTTATACATTCCCCTTATTTATAGATAAGTCACGTTTCTCTAAACCTCCAAGGCTAAGGAAAGAAAAATGAGGAAACCTTTCCTGGTTTTGTTCTTCTCTCTCCAAGTTCTCAAAGGCACTTTTAAAGTTCATCAGTCCTTCATGCCCCAGTACGCACCTCCCTCTAAACTGGTAAAGTACAATTATCCTCTCCCGAAGCCTAATGGAGTCACTGTGAAAGCTCCCCTCTTACATATGAAATTAAGATGTCAAGTTGTTTCAGAATTTTGAATTGCTTCAAATTTTAACTCAGATGCTTCCCCTGGCTGTGCAGCAGCTAAGTACAGAAGAAACCCACAGTGCAGAGACACCCTTAATGATATCCAAGAGTTGATTCTTTTTTGTATTCGGCAAAAGCCGCTTTTGCTTGTGGGAAGGTCACCCACATAATCCAGAAGATTTTCCAAGACCCCTTTTTTCATCTGTCTCTCATAAATTCACCGGCATTTTTATTTTCAGATGTGTGTGTACCTCCAAGCAGTCCTGTATTTTAGCAACAAACTGTATGTGGCTGGGCTTTGAAATTGCACAAGTCCCTTATCCTGAGTCAGGTTCAATCAGAATTTCCAAGGATGCTTTAAAATTCTTGTGTTAGCTGAGGCATTATTAGCAATATTGGTAAAACCAACCATAAATTATCAACTAAAATAATTCTAATTTAATTAGCTGACTTGTCCCTTATGCTGCTAGCACGCCATATGCACATTATTAAATATGAGCCAGTTGGGCTGAAATTTCTCATGATGGTGTCTGTCTTCATGTGATACAGGTTTTTTTAATCAACATTTCAGTGAAACCAATCACCAGTGTCTGGGAACAAAAGACGGGAAAATGTATTGCTTTATTTGAGTTAAAGTAAGCCTCACAACCAGTTCTCCAAGAAGCAAGTGCCTGATCCCTTTGGGGCGTGAAGCAGACGTAGCCTGGGTGGTTACTCTGGTGTCAGGGGACACTTGTATAAAAATTATCCATGTGTAGCTATAGAATCATAGGATTGTCTAGGTTGGAAGGCACCTTTCAGATCATCTAGTTCAATCATGTCAAAGCCTCTCCAAAATCTGCATTTTAATATGCTCAGCAAAGGGCGATTCTCTTGCATCTCCAGTGGAGAACCAGCCTGGACACAGTCCTGCCAGCTTCGGCCCCTGCAACCCTCCTCCTGAGTGTGGAGACTGAGGGCAATGCGCTGGAGAGGACACGCTGGACTCTTACACCTCTGGTAACAGCCTCTACATAACATTGAAGTAGTCTTTATATTCCTCCCAGATCTACAAGACTCTGACTGTGTCCTTTTAGGAAGACAGCAAGAGATGGGCTTAACCCAGCCCCAGCAGCTTTACTTTTGGCATTTGCTTACCTCTCGCACAGCTGGCGTTGTAACCCTGAGGTTCTTGTAAAAGCACCTTATTCCATTAAATATTTAACAAGAGATTTAATTTGACACGAGTTAAGTAAAAGCTGATGAATCTCTCCAGAAGAGAGATCATTTCCTTAACTGGGGTTTGAGCTGATTAAGCCAGAAGGAAAATAACGGTTTTGTGGTGTCTGCTTCCTGTTCCAGCATGGCCATGGGGTGCTCTGGCTCAGTTCAGCTCACCCCACGTCGGTGGGTGCCCAGGGGGGTGGACGGGGGCGCAGCGCCCGGCATGAAAACAGACAAAACATGTTACGGGTTAAAGTCGGGCTCCCATTACGCTGAGTATCTACAGGCATATGTCAAAAAACACACGGATGTATTAGGAAAATGTCACTGATCCTTGGGAACAGATGGGAAGAAACTAATTCATCCAGAAAATAGAACAAGGAGTATTCAGTTTCTCCTCGGTGCCACTAAGCCACTATAATTCATCAGAAAGACTTATCTGTCCTAACAACCCGTCTCGCATCCCTTTCCAAATCAGACTTGCATATGTGACATTTTTTCCAGTTAAGACACTCATCAGAAATTTTCCATATTTAATTATCACATCTTCCTCTGTGTGTGTGTGTGTTTTTTTTTTTCCTTTGACTAGCACTGTTTTGCAGGAGAATGAAACTCTAGTATAAAATAAAAGAACTCGGCTCCACAGTCTCACAGGGAAATTATTTGGGGCTCCCTCAAGGCAGAAGCAGTGACTTCTCAGGAGACTGGATCACTGAATTCACATTCCCTTTTGTAAAAGAAAGTGAGGGAAACCCCTTGGTTATTTTTATAGTGACTCTTTTTTCCCCTTTCTTTTAAATAGACAGCTTGATATTCCTTTTCTTTTTTCTTTCTTTTCTTTCTTTTTTTTTTTCAGAGGCAATTGTGTTTGATTCTCATCAATTTTTCAATACACCACCTCTCTGTTCTCTTTTTCCTGCTTTTGGCTTTAGCTACATTTCATAAATTGCTATAAAGTAAGCCTGAGACTGAGAGACAGAGAAATCTCTGCTGTTTCTTTCAGGAAGGGAGAAGTTCACGGCAAACAGTACCCTGATCTTGATGAAGATATGGCAGAAAGACACGAGGGAAACCCCTCCAGAGACAGGCAGAGAGAAAACAGTAGGGTTTATTTTTGTTTTGTTACCATGGAGGCAGAAATTGTTCATGGATACAAGGAGCTTGGAAAACTCATTCCGGTTACCTAGGTGTGGATGACCACCTTCAGTCTTTACTCTTACTTCATCCCAGGTGCTACCCACACTCTTTACTTGTTATTTTCCTTTCCAGGACTTGGAAATCTCACAGAAACACACAGGAGACTCCAACTTCTGTCACTGCTCTAAGTCCTTAACGTGCTCATAGTGTGAGGTGGGTGGCTGGGGAGCCTAATGATGGAAAAGCATGTTCTGGTCAAAGATACAGGGTGTGAACATGAGCTCTTATGGGTCAGAGGCTTCTATGGGATACAGTGGGGACACTGGTTATTTCAAAAGTCTGCCAGAGGGAAGGAGGAAAGGGGAGAGAGTGTGCAAACAGAGCAACAGCCTCCAAAATTCAAGTGTTGGGCCCGTCAGATAAAGTAATCCATTTCAGGCTGGAAAATCTGAAATGGGATTTGTCCAGGACAGCAAGCACTCTTGAGATTAAAAGGCAGAATAAATGTAAAGGAAATAATAGATAAAAGGCACTCTTCTCTCCAAGTGGGTAACATCATAACATTATTCTCCTTTGCTGTTGCCATAGAAAAATATGCAAGTATTTCTATTCTAGTGACAGGTCATTGTGGGAAGGGGTACGCACTCAGCGACAATCCTTGAGCCGGAGGTGTACTTCACATGGGGTTGACAATTTAACCTCCCGGTCTTCTCCCGACTGAATAACGACAGTGTGCTGTCTGTGATGTGTTTCATGGCTCTCGTATCCCTCACTACATTCTATGGTCAAGTAGCGCCATTCTGCTTTCCCTTTCGTGATTGCTTAAAGATCTTACGTTGCCTTCCAGTAAAGCACTTGGTCAGAGGCTGAAGTGGCATTACAATGAATGGCAGCAGCACTTCATATGGAAAAAGGTTATTAAAACCAAGTTAGTCAAACATCTTTATCAGGAGGAAGAAATGTGGGCATGCCACCAGTCCAGACATAATGCCAACTGAAAGGTCTCCCTGTGTGGCCGGAGGAGGGTGGTGATGCACATGATGAAGAAGATTGGAGAAAGGAGACTAGTTAATAGAAAATAAATCTATTTTAATAGTATGTGCCTCTTCCCCTCCCTGAATACTATGCAGACAAGCTCAAGAATGGCATAGTAATGGATAAAATAACATCCCTCGGCCGGCGGGAGACTGCGGTCTGATCCTTCACAGGGCTTGTGAGGCCCAAGTGCAGACACTGCAATTAACAGTGGGCTCTCGGATGTCAGCCCTTCTGTCACACTGCTCTCCTGTCGGCTCGGTTCTCATAACTACACAACCGACCACAGGGCCCTATGGTTCCCCCAGTGACCCTTGAGGTTCCCCTCCTCAGACACCCCAAAGTTGACCATGCTCCCTTGCAAACACTGTATTTTGTCTGTCTGTGGTGGCGGATGCCCCGTGCCAAAGAGGAAGCGCCACCTGCCACCGTGGGGCAATTTCAGCATCAAATGTATGGGCAAAACATTGATGAGTTAAAGAGAGTTGGACAGAGCATGGACACAGAGATGAAGCAGAGGTAGGAAGCGAGAGGGAAGGTGTGCTAAAGAGCAAACACAAAAATACTGACTCTGGGTAGAGGGCAGAGTGAGAGTGAGCGAGGGGAACATGTCAAGGAGTGGAAAAAACCCATTCTGAATAGAGGATATGGCAAATTGGAGAAGAAGTGGGTGAGACAAAGGAAAGAAAAATTCAAGCTCACAAGTGGGAAAAACACTTAAGAAAAATACAATGAAGGATGAGAAGAAACTCTCACTGCTTTGAGACTTCTAGGTGAGAGCTGGCCAAACCTACACACGGGTACTGAACTATTGGCCCTGGGGAGAGAGACAGGCCAAGATATATATCTGATTTTTCTTGTAAAGTCTAAAAATAAATTCATGGGAATCGTTATGCATTTTAACCAAAAAGAAGCCACGGAACAGTGCAGTAAAAATGCACAGATGCTGCTAATGCTGTTTTCCAAATATTTATTGCATTTTTAGCTCTGTTATTCTCCCACTTTGGCTGGACATAGCACTGCAGGAGTAAACAGCATGGTGAACAACTAGATACTTGGATTAATTACCAAAAGTGCTCACAGATCTTTGACCTATGTAGTTCCATAGTTCTTACCAGATTTTAAAATTTAATAGTGGTGACTAATAAAAACTTGTAATTCCACCAGCACAGAAACTGTGTGTTCAGGGTATCAAAAAAGGTGTATTTTAGTGGCCTGGCATGAAGGCACAACGTGAACTAAAAGGCAGTGACAAGATAATTAGGCTTAGTTACAATCACTGACTTCAGCATGTCTATGGCCATCTTGTTAAATAAGACAAACTTCAGGAAGCTGGGCATAAAATACATTTTTAGCAGAGCTATGTAGGACAGCCTGGCAAGAAATGTAAAGGTGGGTGTTGCAAGTGCATAGCCTGGGTTTACGTACTGTTGTAGGACTTTGGCTCGACAGCAGCAAACTTCTTACAGCTCAAAACACAAGAAGGAGAAAGGCAAGGTGGTTTATCAAAAGTATGCAGTGTGAAAGCCTTGGGAAGCCCCATTACTCCAGTAACATCAAGCTGTGGGCTGTGCTGCTGCAGGAACATCTGCTGGCTCCAAGAAGGGGGAAAGGATGGGGAACATCTTGGAGTGTTGGAATGGAATCTCCAAACATGGATGTGTGCAATCAACACCTGCCCAGAGGCTGCTACAGCACCTATGTGCAACGTGATGGTGAGTCTAGTGTCATAACTACTGCGTGTGGCATCCATGTCCCAACACCTCCTGGCAGGTGAAGGCTAAAGAACAAATGGAAACTGGGAGTGAATTCACTGCTTCAGCCTAGAAGAAACCCAGGCAGAAGAGAGCAGGGGCTGAGCTGTGTGGACCTCCTATTGGTCCCCATTCTGGATCTCCTCTGCACAGGTAAGATGTCAGTATCCAGCCTGTTTCACCTCCCTTCAGATTGGCCAGAAAATGACCCTACCCCTTGACATGGTCAGTGCCAGTGTAGCCTTGGATTAAGCTGGCACACAATGCTATGGAAGAGATGAACCTGTTGAGTTCAGACCTGTGCCATACTGCATTCAACCCACCATCATAAAATACTACAGTGGCTTGAGACAGATACTATTGGTCTAAAAAGCTCCAGAGACCTTGGCTGCTTTCAATACCTACACCTAATGTTGCACATTTATCTGATCATGCTCGAGGTGTTTTTAAATAATCCACTGTCCTATTTGAGGTCAGTTTTCACTGATCGCTGGGGCGACCATAAACAACACAGCTCGCCATCAGCTATCTCAGTTCACTTAGCTCAGAGGGACACCTTAAGAATTCACAAATCAACACAAAGAGGCTCTGAGGCTGTCAAAGGCACCCCAGCAGTGACCGTTATGGGGATTCATCTCGGCTTCATTCTGTCCCAAGACTCCCTCTTACTCCCTCTTTGTTTTGGGTAAATGTTGCCTGTACCACACCTGCCAGAGCATCCACCTCGTGGGGGACACTTTACAAATACAGGTGATACTACAGTTCTTGTAGAGCTGGAGAAAGTAAAGTATATTCCAATATTCCCACAGCCCATTAGTGAAGGTCAGGCATCTCTTCAGCACAGTTTCCTAGACATTCTCCGCCAGGGTGCAATTTTTCAAGCTCTGTGTTATTTTACTTTATTTGCAAATAAATTGATGTTCTACATTTCCCAGCAAAGACACACAGCAACTCCGCATTTCCTCATTTATTTTATGCCTCCGTCTTAACTAATTAACTTTGCTTACAGCAAGAAAACACAAATACCACTTTTTAACTTTACTGGTGTCTTTCATGTATTTTTGTTAGGACGTAACAGCACATGCCCACTAGGGCAATGGATGACGAACCCAACTCTGGATGGTCTGGCTGATTTTTTCCAAGCACGCCTGACGTTGATGCCTGGTAGACAGTATAACGAGCCCAGGGAATGATTTCTTAGTTCCTGTGGCACTTGTACTATTTTGGTAAGGAAAAAAGAATACCACTTTGCATAATGCATTCATTTGTGTTTTTTTTTTGCAATACGCTTCGAGCTCAGGCAAAATCTCGTACTGTCAGTCAGTGGGTGAAACGAACAGCAGCAGCTGTAGCCACGTGGTGGAAAAAGCCAGGCAATAGGGCTGTTTGTGCTGCTGCATTACATAAACATGACTTTTGCCGGTTAACGCCCTCCCGCTGGGTGCTTCATGCTGCATCATATGCATGTCATGTTACGTTAGGCTGGACACAAACAGCAGCGAGGGAGTCGGAAAGCAGCAGCACTGGCAGCAGAGGGGAGGTTAAAGCCGTGGCTGTACCAGCTCCTCACAACCTGATGTACTGGGGAACCCCAAGAAGACAACCCCAATAATTCTAAGAAGCTACAATATAAAAAGAAGAGCTCATTTTACCTTTCTGAATACACTTAGGCCTTACCCGAATACCTTATGTCTGTCCTTCTATAATTTATAACCTGATAGTCCCATTGCTCTACCAGGCTCAATAATGAAACCGTGACTTTTTTTTTAAATGAAGCATCTCATGCCACAGTGTCAATGTGACTTAAGAGTTTTAGGATGGTGAAACAATGGCCCAGTTGGCCCAGAGAGGTTGTAGATGCCTCATCCCTGGGAACATTCAAGGTCAGGTTGGACGGGGCTCTGAGCAGCCTGATCTAGTTGAAGATGTCCCTGCTGATTGCAAGGAGGTTGGACTAGATGACCTTTAAAGGTCCCAAACCATTTGGTGATTCTAGGACGGAAAAGCAGGCCACCCCAAAGCAGCTTCTCTGAGAAATCTGCATGAACGCTGTTTCTTTGGCCACCTGGGTACAGCCAGACCAACAGCTGCCCACAGCCACTCAGTGCAAAGCTGGTGGCCCAGGTCGGCTGTCACCCTGCAGTAATGTCCTCATGAAGAGGAATGCTAAACTTCATTTCCAAAAGCAGCCTAAACACTCCCTGTAAATCCCCACAGAAAGTAAGTTGCAAACTTCTGAGCGCTATCCTGATTTTGGAAGGGAGTCTGCAGCTGACGTTGGCTAGTAGGGTGGCAAGTTTGGCCTCTCATCTTGCTCTTTATTATGTAAAATGCTAATAATCGACATGCCTTGGAGATTTCAGCCTCTGAAGCACGTATGCCTTGGGCACCACTAATAAAGCCCCTAGTTTAGAATGGTCGCCACTTCCCATGGGACAGACAACATTCCAGCAAACCCATGAGTAACAATCCATTAACTGAGCAGTGCTGCAAAACCCCATGGAGCAACACATGATGCCAGGATGAAGTTTCACTGCACTTTGTGATTTTTTGGATCTAAAATTACTAGTTGTCCATATCTAATAACTGCTTTCCTTTCTCATCTTCTTTGAACTCATCACTTCTAGCTGATAACTAGCTGTATTAATGAGTGACAATTGCCTTCAGTAAAGATCCAGATAATTGCCTCTGGTATAATATACCATCAGTTCCTGCCAATCTGTTGTAAACATATCTCCCCTCACCTCCCTCTCCCCCTCCTCGCCGTCCTCCTCCCGCTCCCTCCCCCCAACTCATTTGCTTTCTGCAAAGGTATGAAAATATCTGTAGGACAGAGATTTCTGCCGTAATATGGGTTTACTCTGCCACCACGCATCCCTTACCAATCATCGGAGACTCTATAAAACTCCACGAATTAGTCTGAGGGATGTAGGACTGCAAGACCCCCGCAGCTCGGCCAGCTTCGTTCACCCCACCGAAGACGTAGATCTTCCCACCGCAAACGGTCGCGGCGGCCGAATGGACGGCCTTTGGCAGAGGAGCGATGGTCTCCCACTGGTTGGTTATTGTGTCGTACCTAGGATGAGAGCAACAGGAATGAGTGGAGATAACGCAAGGCTGGGCAGGACAGACAGGCGGAGAAAGAAGGCTGGGATATAACAGAAAGACAGGTTGACAAGCAGAAGAAAAGCAGAGGTGGAAACGTGTTTTTTTTAACATCCTACAAACTCAGCCACTTGGTAAACAGTGTAATTAATGCTTTTTCTAAGCTTTTAAAACATTAAGAAAAGCCCAGAGAAAGCTGGTTCTATTTTCTGTGTATGCTTCTCAAATCCCATTATCGTCCAAGCTAAAGAAACTGAGGACATCTTTGTTGAGATGTCTTCCACTAATTAATTTCTATTAATGAGTATACAATGAGATTATTCTTGCAAATCAGTGCAGCGATATCCAATAGCAACCGCAGGCAGGCAACTGTTAATATACTTCAGTTGTTCAGCTTGTGGAACACATCTCACCTACAACATAATGCAACACGATAGGTCCTTTTATTCTGGTTAACTGACCAGCGACGCACATTTTGTGCCAGAATAAGTTGCTTCCACTTAATTTTCGTTGTGCAAACCAAACTCCTGCTCTTCAGTGCAGGGTAGGATTTCACTATTGCATCCATATTTGACATGAAGCAAACAGAAAAGAGTATTCATGTAAGTGCTAAATTAGTTTTAAGGTCATCAGTATCTGATTTAATTAAGCCATTGACCATAAGAGATGTGCAGTTAATAATCCACGGATGAAGATTCATTTTAGACAATGTCACAAGTACAGACGTCATTTTTTTTTAAAGATAATGTGGCAGGGATCCAAATAGCTGCTCTAAAAAATGAGTCTTGGAGACAGTGGAAAATAATGTGATTTTTAGGCTTCAGTATTTCCATGTAATAGCACATTCAGTCAAATAGGAGTTTCCTGCGTAGTGATTACTCAAAATTGTTGACTGCAAGAACAGAAGCCTCATCACCCATTCAGGGCTTTTGCTCTTAATATTAGTGATATTGCAATATGCAAACATGAAATGAATCCATGGCCATGAATCCATCAATAAAAAAAGATACAGTGACAGAGGAATTGTCCTTCGCAACATGTTCCTCAAATTCTCATTGCCCAAACTTAGGGAAAATAAAAGAGACAAAAGATGTAAGTGGTGGAAACGGCACAAAATAATGTTAATGAAAATGCATTAATGAGCTTCCAAGTAATATAACTGAAAGTAATTAACACACTCATAAAAATGAAGGAAAAGCAAGAGGGAGGCAAACTTTAACTAAAAAAGAAATAAATACAGAAAGTCCCTTATAACGAGCACGGAGAACTGCCATTTACAATGCTGTAAATTAGCTACTGAGAAATTAAATTCATCTACAACCAAGTGATCAAAGGGGAGGAATATAACACGATTAAACAACATGGTGCTGGGAGCATTCAAGGTGACACACCTTTGTTGGGCTGATTCTCAACGTTTGGTACCAAACTGGAGACTGTGGATGGATGCTTGACTGCACGAGCAGCTCCTCCAGGTGAGGCACCACATACCGCAGCTCCTGCCTCTGCCCACAGCACTCAGGGCAGTGCCATGTCCATCCCAGCAGATGTGCAGAAACCCCACAAAATATAAACAGTTTCATACACTTGGGTTACACTTTGGGTTACACTTTGCAAACTGCAGTCAACTGGGGCTTGGTAATTTAATTGTTGACATCTTATTTTCTAATAAAAGATAGTTAAGAAATTGGTTAGAATTGGTCAAAACTGGGCGAAGAAACAGAGCTGAGAAAAATGGACCTGATGTGCCTTTCTAGCTCCTTGGCTTCCAAGATATAAATTGTATCTGTCACCTGGTATGTATTGTCTCACACCATCCACCCTGACTCAGCACTGGGAACACTTGTGGCCAGTCAAAGTGGTATGAGAGGGGATGGTGAGCCTCCATGCTGCCTTTCCCAGAGCTGGCAGGAGCACCTGGCAGACCACAGTTCCCAAGACAATACGTTCCTGCTTTCTTATCTTTCTATATATCTTACTTTATCTATCTTTTTTTTCCGGATCAGACTTTCTGATCTTCCTAATACGTTTTGGGGAAGAAGGGGTTATACCTTTTACATTTGCTGTGAGCTGGGTGTGGTTGAGGACCATGTCTATAGGAATACCGGGGAAAACGTTCAAATTACAAGGACAACGGTCTTTTTTCTGGATGTATTTCACTGTTGGGACCTCAGGTCTCCTAGACCCCATTTTCAGTGCTTTATCTTTATGTTCTACAGCAACACAACTGATATTTCTGTTTTCTACCCTCCTTCATGCACCACTGGGAAACCAAAAATGACCAAATGCTGAAAGCCAAAGGATGCAAATCTACTGGATATAGGTGCAAGTGGGGCAGCTTAAAATATGCTCTTGTCTTGAAGGTTGCTTTAAAAAGTCAGTGAACCATAAAGCAGGCAGAAGCTAATCCTTGTCTACCCAACACAGACATCTAATGTGGGTTTTGCACAGGCTGCTTGGAGAAGCAATCCTCTTAATTGAGTGCCTAACTTCCCTTTGGGGCGGAAGAACAGAAGTTGGTACCTTCAAGTCCTCCTGACACCTGTCCATCAAGTTTTTCCATCTCCTGGGAATTTATTCCTCTGGTTCATTCCCTCCTTGCAAAGCTGCAGACCTGATTTCTAGTCTGTTTTGCTTAAGCTCCCACCCACCAGAAAGTATGCATTTTTTTTCCCCTTAATTTTTCTTGTTGGATTAGAAAGCTGTCTGCTATCAAATCTCTCTCTTTCACGTATGGACTTCCAGAAAATAATAGTCACCTCTTCACCTTCTACAGGATAAACTAAGTGGTCTAAGCTCCTTAAGTCTCCCACTGCAAGGCAGGTTTCCATCATTTTGGTCTATCTCAAGTCAGTTCCTAATGCGTTTGCACAAGGATTTGCACCAGATTAACTAAATTGGTTTAAAAATGAATAAAATTGAATATTTGTAATCTTCCAGGATAGGAAATAATGACACCTGCTTTACCTCTCTGCCCCAGGGACTTTCCATCTGTGGTGTCATGTCTGGTGTTGCCATCGTTCCACCACCACTACCACTAGTGGGGCTCCTTGGCTGCCTTTAACACCGGCTCTGCTCAAGGGCCAGTGGGAGGGAACTGTTTTCAAGAATAATCACTTTTATCTCTTTCCATTAGTCCAGCTTTGCATTTGATTCCCCTGATTGAAGCTGTAGATGAAAACTTAATGGGAACTGGCTTTAAGCCAAGCAAAGGTTTTTCTTCCCTCTCCTCCACTGCTCCCTCCAGTTCTGGTGTATCCATCCCAGTCCTTGGCTACGGGCCTACCAAGCCCATCCAGTTTGCTGAACTTGAAAATTCAAGGACATCTCCTTTCACGTGACTGGTACCTGGTTCTGCAGTCCTTGCATGCCAAGGACTTACATGTGGTTCTAAATGGATGCCCTTGCAGGCCTTCCTCTGCCCACAGAGCAGTCCCTGAAACCTCGTGGACCATGGCCCTGCTGTGCTCGAGACATCGAGGCTTTCCACGTGTGTAGGACGTGTCTGTCTCCCCCGTCACCGAGTACCTCCATCTCACCTGACCCTTGTGCAGTCACTATCCTCTGGTTTATGTATATACTCATGATATGGCACATGATCTGAACACAGCAGAAAACACGGCCTGGGCTTGGAGAGAGCACAGGCAGAAATAACCTCCCTGGTTTTCACAACTCTACACTCTGAGGATTTAATCTCCAGGGCTCCTTCTCTTGCTTCACTCATTTCGTTCAATGCCTTCTTTCTTATTCGTTCCCTACCATCACAATATTAACCACAGAAACCCTTCATTTCAAGCTGTGCCATTTGCTTCTCTGCCTTACTGCCTTCTGATCTCTTCGTACCTGAAAACAGTACTTTTTTTTCTCCTCAGTCTCTTTAATTTCTCTCCTTCTAGGTTAAACAGTTTTATGAGTATCTTCATTTACTCACATTATAAAATCCTTACATCACGGTCAGTTGCTTACAAACACGCACCCTCCAGTTTCTTATACATTATTTAATTCTGTTTGCAGGAAAGCTGCTCTTTAAAATAAAGCTGTACAGTGTCATATTGATCTGCTCTTCAGATGATTCACATGTTGTTTAAAATCACATTAATGGATTACCGTTTTTTGCCTTTTTTATTTTCTTCTGACTGTTCAGAGGGGCTTAAGAAACTATCATTGGACAAGGCTATATATTTAATTTTCTTAAGATGTCAATAAAACAGTAGGTTCTGAAACAGTTTCTAAAGCTTATAAAGCTTATACTTTACACTGAATTTTTTAGACTGTCTTCCAAGTACACACTGCCAGCCGAAGTAATCTCCCAATTTTAGACAACCCTATTGTAAAAGTGCTGTCAGGTCAAGGGGATTCATCTTCTTCTGTCCTTCAAACAGATAATAACCACAAAGCACCCCCATTTCCACACTTTTAGTCACATACATTGTCTTGTCAGCATACGCAGTCTTCTCCGCTCTCAAATTGCATATATTACAGGGCCCATCCATTATCTAAAACCCGAGTTCGTGGATTCACTTCATTTCGCCGCCTCCCAACTCAACTCATATCTCAGAAGAAGACAGAAAGTGTAATACCCTCTCGCCTAACACCTAATGACTCACTCCCTGTCACACAGGAACTTGCCAGAGGGGCTTGATGGAGAACTGCAGTCACACCGTTATTTCCCTAAACAGTCATTCCCAAAACATAACTCTCCCTGAATATATACCCATGTACAGCCACACAAATGGACTTATAACTCAAGCCCTCTGGCACATGCATATTGTTTTAAGATGAGTAACGAATGACTCCAACCCGTCTGTCTGTGATAGTCCTGTAATATTACCCATCGAGCTGGAATTTTTACTGCCTCTTTACAGACAAATGGCAAATAAAGGGTAAAAAATCTTGGCCCTGTTGAAGTTGATGGGAAAACACCCACTGATTTAAGTGGCACCGGAATTTCTGATTGAGGCTGCACCCTTCAGCATCAATGACACAACCAAAAGCACGGTGAGAGGAGCCCAGGAGCTGATGCCATAAATCACTAGGAGTCCGGTGGTTCCTACATGCTTTAATGCTTTTTAACGGTGCAGCAGATGTATTAGGTGCAGTCAGGTGGTAGCATGTATAGCTAAGATGATCTGACATCTGTTTTGAAAAACTGAAATGTAATAAAAACAACTTGGTAAGATTTTAGCAGTTTAAGATGAAATACTCCAAGAATTCCAGGGAAAACAGGTGGAGAACAAGAAGGAAACTGGGAGAAAAATGTTATTTTCTCCATTTTCAAAGACTCTCTGTGGTGACACCCTGCAGTCTCCATGCTCTGAGGCTGCTAACTGGTGAGGTCAGGGCAGGTCACTTTGGACTGGAGATGTACCCTCCAACATATCAGCGAAACGGATGGAAACCTGGCCAAAGCTGGGCATGGACATGCTTGAAGTAACCGAGCAAGCAGAAAGCAAAATGTGGTTGGGAAAGATAAGCTGCATTTGCACAAGTGGAGATGGTAGATGGCCCAGCGAGGGAGGGTGTCCTTCATTGTCCTTCACACTGGGGGCAAAGCCCAGGACTACATAGAGTGCCAGGCCTGGATGAGCCCCCGTACCTCCATCTGGGTGGGTAACAGGGCCATAATCTCAGATGTCTCCTTCAGGGTGAAAACTAACTAAAACACAAGAGTGCGTGGCCCTGGAATTCAACACTGAGGGGAACAATGTTAACTCCAGCGATAAATGTAATTTTTGGCATCACATGACTTGGAACACATGATGACATCACTGTATCATTTTAATACAGTCCTTTGCAAGACCTGGTGGAATGATGGTGAATTTTCCACCCTCCTGAGAGAGGGTATCTCAGTGTCCCATCCAAAGCAACACAACAGTGGAAGAGGAACATGCAGCCCACACGGAAGTATGGTGGGAGAGGTCAATTGCTTGTAGCTCTTGGTGGAGGGTGCAGAAAGAGAGAGCAAGGTCAAGAAATGAGAATTAAATGCGCTTACGACCAAAGACAATGGAGCGATTAAAGTGGCTTTACTTTGTATTTTAATGTATTTTTTTTAAGTTGCAATGTGAATTAAGAAAGCCTCATTGCTTGCAAAAGTGGGTACAATGATTTCAGTTCCTGAACACTTGCACAAATGAGCTGTCTTGTCCAAATGGGAAATGCTTTTCCCTGAAAAGGCATTGACTTTGTGCAGTTACAACTACAAGGGTCAGCTTTTTCTCACCTGCATTCCTAACATCCTTTCCAAAATGCACAGCTTCAGCCATGCCATACTTTGCTTCTGTCATCCCCCACTGTCATTTTAATACAAAGAATTAAAAAGGAAACATCCCCAAAGCTCTCTCATTTCTTGGCATAACCCAAAAGAGTCCACGCTGCACTTTTTCCATGCCTGCATCTCACAAGACACTTTATAGACAATAGCAGATTAATTATAACTGTGGGTTTAGCAAATCCCCATGACAAGACATCCTTATTGTGGAGGAGACAGCGTGCACAGAAATGATAGGGAGGAAATCAGCTCCTTTCCCACATAAAAGTCTCTTGGTGGGCTTGTTACAACTGAAAACCAGCGCAGCTGCTCTCACTGAGCCACGCAGGGTCCGCCAGGGGCCGGGAGCGACTTTGCAGACTGCAATGTCATCTGTGGCAAGGGCTTGGGTGACTGAGATGAGAGGAAAGGAGAGGGGGAGACTTTGCTTGATTTGGCGTTTGTTCAACTGACCGATGTTTTGGACGCTTTGTTAAAGAGAGACTGTGAGAATCAGAGCAGAGGAAGAAAGGAGATTCTGGGAAAAATAAAGAGATCATTCAATCAGTGACATCTATCAAGACACCTACCCACGACAGCATTATTTCCGCGTTCCTCTTTACCCAGAGGTGGAATGAAAAACTGCCTCTCTTTCCTGGGCTCTCTCCCTCCCACATTCACAAAAACATACCCGCTAGTTAAAAATTTTCTGGCTTAAAATACAGGACAAGTACCTTCAAAAAGCAAAAATAAATCTGCATAAAATGGTGAGATTTTCTTCACAGCAAGTCCCAAGGGCAATGCCCACCTTAAGCTCAGAGTAAGGAGGAAAGAAAGAAGGGAAGGTGTTGCATTCACTGCTGTGTTTTATCATTCATTCTCTGCTGCTTGCGTTTCCCTGACTTGCTGAGAGCATCGTCACTAACGTCAATCCCTCAGCCCGTGCCCGGGCGGGGAGGGAAGGCAACCTGCAGGCCTTGTCCCACAGCACACCTCCTCTCCTTTTCCCACTTCTGGTCTCCTAGGCAAAACAGCACCAGATTTGTGAACACAGAGGAACACAGGAACTACATGTGAACGGTGATCACTCAGCACCAGACGGGATCTCCCTGGCCATGCACACATTCCCCGAGCTGCTATGCCCCACAAAGTGAGTGAGGCAGAAGTTCTTTGGGAAATAAATAGTCATCCCGTGAATAAAGATTGTACCAAAAAGTAGATCTGCAGCAGGGAACTTTAGTTTTGGCATTTCCTAATTTCCTGCGTGTTTGACTTCAAAATATTTGTAACATTTTAATGCCGGTTTTGGTATTTAGTATTTACAGTATCTACTTAAATAAAAAGATAAACACTCCCTGCATAAATGGAGCATAAATGTTGCAGCACCAAAATCCAGAAATAATAGATTGAAAACACTTCTTTCTTAATGACCTATCCCTTTTTGGATTGCCTGTTAAGGCAACTTTTACTAGGAACTGATTGCTTCAAAATGTTGCTGAAGAAATATTCAAATTCAGCACTTAAAACTGAAAAAAACCCCACCGCACTCATATTTTTGGTTGCCAGATTCACTAAGGAAAAACATTTCACAAAAAAATGTATCATTAATCTATTGTCACAATGTATTTTTAAGTGCTTGGGTAAGGCTAGAGCTGTATTCATCTTTTTGGAATGGAGTATTCTTCATTTCAAAGCAGTTTCTACTTTTTAATGAAAATATTGATAAAATGTATGGGCTTGTTGAATGTTATGGTTGACCTGAAATTAGTTAGTTTTGGAATTCTACTTTGTGAAATGTTTCTTTTGTGCTTTTTAGCCCTTCCTTTATTTATAAGTTTCACGTGAGGAAAAGAAAACTTTTATATCTGAAGCCTTCTTGAAAAGAGAAATTTCCATTCTCTCCCACCTCTATTCAGCCCCTCTAGGCCAGGAATTCAAAACTGTTTCCATTTATTGGTTGTTTTATTCAGAGCTTAGCAGGTCCCAGCCCCAGGCCAAGAGCACCAAAGGAAGGATCTTCCTTCTAGCTAGGTCAAGGCTGAGGAGCTTTACCAGGAGAGCACGTGACAGAAACTTACTTTGCTGCTGCTTTTTGGGGGTTTATTAAAAAAAAAGAAAAAAGAAAAAAAGAAAAAGGATTATTGTGATCTGTAAAGACTTTCATCAGTACTAAATTCAAAGGAGGTTTATTAGTTCATTGTATAATCTATGTAAAGTGTCCAAAGAAGCTTAATTCCTCTCTTCCCTCCCCCGAGCAACCTGACAAACAAACCAGCAGCTTTTGTCTTTGGTTTTGAAACAATGCTTTCCACCAAAGCTTTAAAAACCAAATCTAATCCTGCACAATTTCCTCCTTTCTCAGCTGTTATAAAAGCTTATTTTAACACATACAGCCCGTTTGATGTGTCCTTTAAAAGGGAAATGGTCGTTTAGCATAGCAGGAAGAAAAAACCTCCAGCAAACAGCATGGGTTTGGGTGTATTTCTTTTTTACCTTTCCACATGGTCAACGTTGCCTGCCACACCAACCCCTCCAATGGTATAAATCTTCCCATCGTACACCAGGCTGTTGTGTCGACACCTTGGGACTGTCATGCGGGACACGAGGTTCCAGTTATCCAGCAAGGACATGTAACACCAGACATCAGCGAGCGTGACACCCGACTCCATGCCGCCTGGCGCCGACGCGCGGGTGAGGGAAAGAAAAGGGGAGAATTACGCGCGATCCTGGAACGGCAGCAGCTTTGCACGCAGCAATCAAAGCCAGTTACAAAGTAAAAACTCTTCAAATGACATTTGACTAATTAAAATAAATCACCCTCAATACTGAGCATCTGTTCCGATGATGCATATCTGTGTCATTTATTCATGCGCCCCAAAGGCTGGGGTTTTTTTTAATAAGATGACATGAAGAAATCAAGATGTCAGACTATGAGGGACATGTACATAAGGGGATAGCCCCTTTTCAGCGTTCATAAATAACCTCCAGTCTATTAAATTACTGCAACACTTGCAAGAAGGTGTCAGGAGGCAAAGCCCATTTTGGCTTGTGAGACACAGGCCAGTCGGAAATCTGAAATGCTTAATGCAGTGATGGATTGAAGTACCACATACATGGACAAAATAAAGTCAGTGCTTACACTGTAGGCTTAATGCCTAATTTTCAGGGACAAATTTCTTATTTATTTTCATTTGCTGATAAAGGAAAGAACCAGCTGTACCACTCCTTTAAACAGCTCAAGATGCTGTGGTATTTATATTGGTCATTTTTAAACTTCTGACTGAAGCTTCCAAGGTAGCCACTTTTAAAAAAAAAGACTACCCCCATTTTGAAGTACAAAGAGGTGAAATGATCTATTTGAGACCACACTAGGAGTCAGTGGTTGAGCCAGGAAAAGAAAACAGACTCATTTCTGTGGTTTAATGAGAAAACCAGGCTTCCTCCTTGGTATTTTGCTTTCCAAACCTATGCTATGTAGTGTGGGGTCCAGTACTTGGAGCTATTGGTTCCCCCTTCCTTTTTTCCTGTGTCTTGTAAGTCTGAGCAAAGCAAAATACCAACTGGCACTCGGCTCAGTTTCCAGCCATGTGGGATTTCCAACTCTCGTGTTGTAGCTAGCAAATACCAGCAGATCGCTCATCCAGATTCAAAGAGCTGAAATAAGCTTTGAATTCTGGATTCAACAGCTTTTGTTAGCAGGTATGGCAGAGCCTAAAATGGCTCTACGTATTGGAAAGTACCTCAGCTAAGAATAACTAAAAGTCAACATCTCACAAAAGCTTCCATAGAAGGCTTTCGCTCCAGTGGCAAAATGAGCCTGGGCAATAAGCACCAAGAAATAATTTCCAATCAATCCTTAGGGCCTCTATGCAGTATTAGTGGAATTTAACACCACAGGCAGCAATTTACTGTGGAAAATGCAGTGGGGGAACTCGGCAAGGGAAAGGCAACAGCTGTAAACCCTTACTGGTACTGTCTGGTGCATCCATGCTCCCAACTACACCCTCACATCGCGCACAATTCCTGCGCCTCCCTGCCCAGGCTCCTCTTCTTATCATCAAACCTCTACTCAGCTGCCACCAGAGCATCCTTGCATGGCCTGGTGAGAATTGCTTTTCCCCCTCCAGCCAAGCAGAGGTACCACCAGACTGCAAAAACCCAGACACCGTGATGCTACAGACGCAGCGTAGACAGCTGCTTCGGGAGTTAAAGCCTCCTTTAAGGAGCGTGGTCTCAGTTTCATCAAAACTAAGAAGATTATAGGGCTAGTGACGACTGTCAAAAGAGAGGTCTCAACAACAAGTACAAAACGTGAATGCTCCCGTAAGCAAATACTGTAAGTGTAGGTCACATATTCAGCAGTTCAGCTTGTCTGTCTCAAATTCCATAACCCACCATTTAGACTAAACTACAGCCGGTATTTTAAATTGTGTTTCTATGGCAGTGAAACCTCTTTGCATGCTTGATCGTTGTCAGACCTATTTTCTTCACATTGCAACTGCAGAATATTGCTGTTGACTGCTTTGAGAGAACGTTAATGTCGCAGAGAAATGGAGAATGATAAAAAACGGGGAAATCCCTCTCTCCCAACCTCCCTCCCACTTGTCTTTTTT
>VXBJ01005362.1:434822-614030 GCA_013400055.1 Nycticryphes semicollaris | reverse complement strand
TTTTTCTTTTCTTTTTTTTTTTTTTTTCTTCCCTGGGAGCAGCTGGGTAAAACTCCTGCATGTCCTGCATTGTAAGGAGGATGTAAGGAGGAAATTTTTCTCTCAGCCCAGTAGATCTGGGGGATGAATGGATTGTGAGCAGCCCTGCGGAGATGGGCTGGGGCATAATGCTGGATGAAAAACTGGACATGACCTGGCAATGTGCTCTGGCAGCCCAGAAAGCCGACCGCATCCTGGGCTGCTTAAAAAACAGTGTGGCCAGTGGGTTGAGGATGGTGACTGCTCCTCTGCTCTGCTCTGGGGAGACCGCACCACCCCCACCCCACTGTGCCCAGCTCTGGAGCCCTCAGCACAGGAAAGACATGGACCTGTTGGAGTAGGTTCAGAGAAAGGCCACAAAAATGACCAGAGGGCTGAAGTACCTCTCCTGTGAGGACAGTTGGGGTTGTTCAGCCTGGAGAAGAGAAGGCTCTGGGGAGACCTTATTGCGGCCTTTCAATATATAAAGGGGGGTTCTAAGAAAGACGGAGAGAGACTTTTCACCAGGACCTGTAGTGACAGGACAAAGGGCAACAGTTTTAAACCAAAAGAGGGTAGATTTAGATTGGACTTTTTTTTTTTACAATGAGAGTGGTGAGACACTGGAACAGGTTGCCCAGAGAAGCTGAGGATGCCCCATCATTGGAAACATTTTCAAGGTCAGGTCAGACGGGCCTTTGAGCAACCTGGGCTAGTGGAAGGTATTCCTGCCCAGGACAGGAGGGATGGAACTAGATGATCTTTAAAGGTCCTTCCCAACCCAAACCATTCTGTAATTCTGTATTTCCGTGACATCTGACACTTACCTGAGAGATAGATGTTGTCCCCAGCACTGACCACGCTGAAAAACTCTCGATCATAGAAGGGCAGGCTGGCCAACGGGTACCACTTGTTGTTTTGAGGATTTAAGCAAGTGACCGCTGTTAAAGCACGTTGATTCATGCCGATCATCTGACGCCCCCCAACTAAGACTATTACCTCGGCTACACCTAGGATTCAAGTAAGAAAAATAACATTTTTAAAAAGTTACACATCTCTCAACCAGGCAGAGGCCTATCAAAAAAATACTCGCCAGTCAGGGTAATTTTAACGTATTGTATATAAATGTGTTTTAGCCTGAGCAATCCAATGAGGAAGGGTGAGAAAAAAGGGAGTGTGTGTGTGGGAGAGAGCAGTGGGTGAGGAACAACACTACGAACATGCTTGGGAGAACTTGGGAGGGAGCATGCCATCTGGGCAAAACTTAAAGGAGGAGGAAATAAAAAGGCTTCTTTTGTGTAAAGATGTCTGTTGACTTCAACAGTCTTTGAGGGAGACCTGCCTGTAGCAAATTCCAGCTCCACTGAAGAAAATGGGAATCTTGTCAAGGATTGTGATAGTTTTGGGGTTTAGCCATTATCCAGGGAAAGTATGTTTGGACTTTATCCCGAATAAGGTGTTTGCACACTAAAAGCTAATGTCTGGAGGAGATTTAGGCTATGGTTATTGTTCTTCCTCCTGATCTCTCTCCATATACTCTATGAACAGAGCATTTTGCAGTGGGTTTGTTTGTGCTTTTCCCAGAGAATGAAGATTTTCCAGATGTAGATAACACGTACGCAAGCCATGGATCAGCATCTCAGTTTAGTAGGTGCTAGGAAAAGTGACGAAGATCGCCCCTGTCCTAATATAGACCTAATAATTAACTGAGATTTATCCGTACTTGAACAGCTCCCCCAAGCCCATAACACGCAGGGTTTGCAGCAAGCCAAATTCTCTGTTCGTGCAAATGGACAAGACTTTTGCAATCCACTTTTGCAATTTATTCCCACTTTTCAGCCAGAGCTGAGTCAAATCTGGTCTGAACGTAACTCCAGACTCATCTCCACAGTGATGGGTTGCGGTTTAACTCCTGGCATGTTTTCTGGCTCCAACCCCGAGAGTTAAGTACTGGGGACAGTTTGCATTTGGCATTTAGCAGAAGTGTTAAAAATCTTCCTGCAGCAATTGTAAGCCCCAGTGCAACTTGTTGCCAGGAAAGGTAGGCTCAGAAGTAGGACCACGAGGCCATGAGCTGGAAGGAACCCCCATTTTGGGAGCTGTTCTCGCAGCCAGACTCATTGCTGTGGTGTGTTATGGTGCCCAGCACAGAGACAAGTGTGCAGAGGCAGGGGAGGGGGTCAGAAATGCAGCAGTGAGATTGCCAGCAGGAGAGCTTAGGAGCCGCAGTAGAGAGAAATGTGTCTTCAGAGTAATGGATTATCGTCATTCTTCATTAGCTTTTTCAAAAAATATATTTGTGTCATTCAAGCAAGGTTACTCTCAAAAAAGTTATTAAGTTAAAGTGCTGTACAGTTTTAAATAAATATTTCTCAGTAACAAGAGATCATTATTTTTGTGCCATACCAGAAAATCTAATCACCTGTGCAAGACATAACTTGATTATAATCAATGACCTCGAGAGGGCATGTGACATGCTGCAGCGAGTCCGCAAAGGGTGTTTAGAGATCCTTTGTGCCTACATGAATGCCGTTGATATGCAAAATAACATGATTCTATATAATTAGACTCTGACCTAAAAAACTATAATCACCCTCTCTTACCCCGAGAGAATCACTTTTCTCTCATCAACAAGCTTCTGGAAATGGTTCATATTACACCTACAATTTTATATACATAAAATAAGCACTTTTCAAAAATCCCTTCAAACATCACACCATTAGTCGTCTTCAATGAAAGACTTTTTAGGGTAGATTGTTATTGAAAGTCCTCTACACTTCATCCTTCTGAAAGGTGCCTTGATGAGGCAGTCTCCAGAAGCGGCAAATGCCGTGGTTTGATATGCCATTTCCGTGCCACATTAGCATGAGTGGCAGCGACAGAAAGTTTTGCCTGGCTTTGTGATTGTACTTACGGGAGGCAGAAGTACAGGCAGCACTTCTAAAACAATCCACCTGTTTCACCTGACTCCTCCTTGGATGCAGTTTTCCTACATGATATTTGTACCACTCTCAGGTTTAACAAATATTTAGGAGATTTCTCACGCTACCATGATATGGGCTCTTGCTGGCAAGATGGGCAGTTGGGCTTTTTTTTCATATATTCTTCCAAAAAGCAAAACGCTTGCATTTCTCAGGTAAGAAACTTCTTGAAGTGGCGTTCTCCATAGCTGCTGGGTTTTTAAAAGGGAATATACCGTGTATGATCCATTTGTTTTGGAGGCAGCAAACAACCAGGGTTGCTACTGTAAGACTCACCGCATGGAAATAATGTGTTTACATAGGGCTGGGAAAGTGAAGCTGTTCTATGAATATTAATCAGCTGCTCCCTGCAAGAGCCTGAATGGTAAAGAAGCAAATTATTCACCTATTTTTGCATGGCGGGCAAGGGGTTCACTTTCAGGACAATGGGGGAACATAATGGTTTCTGCCAAAGCTAATAATTCCTAAAAATTAGGCTCCATTTAAAACTCATTTTAGGGGTGTGCATCTAAAAACCCACATCTGACCACTGGGAGATGTTCCTAAACACTTGAGCAAAACAGAAATGGAAAACTGAGCTTGAAATATCATCAGGCACCAGGAAGGAGCCAAGGGAAGAAGATGTGGTCCATGTCCCATCCCTGGGCATGTCCTGACCATGTCCAAGAACTGCTGGACCAGAGAGCTGGTATCACTGAAGAGAGTTTTACTTTACCTGCAGAGAGCCTGGGCCGGGTCCTCGGCGTCTGCATCTCTTGCCGGGCATGTGGCAGCATGTGATAACGTTTGGCTTCATTCACTAGATCCCGGCAAGCCTCCGAAGACTTTATCAACTCCTCGTTGTCAACAACGTTGAGCAGATAGCTGGGATGGATGAAGGGGAGGCGCACCACTGCCAGCAGCTCGGCAGCATACTGTGGGAGGGGGAAAGGAATAATAACACGCTGCAGCCTTTGTGCCGCTCAGCGTCTGCACCTCCTTCCCTGCAAACTGTCCCCTGTCACCCAACCTGGAAATACACTTGTCATGGATCCTACACACAAGCCCTGCCCAGTGATCAGGTGGGACATAGACACCCTCAGTGCTCCCCGACCCAGGCTGGTTTTGGTCCCTGAGGGACTGAAAATAGTCTTCAAAAGGTTATATACTCTTATTATATAGCACTGTATGGAGGGATATTTGAAATAAAAGCTAATTCTGAACTCTGCCTGAATACAACCCCCAGTGCACTGGAGACACGGTGTAAACTTTTGAGTTTTCTGAATTAACCTTGAAAACTGAGTGTGGTTGTTGCACTGTAAAAAAAAAAAAAATGCCCAAACAAGTTTTTTTCTGGCACTTTAAGTTTGAAACAAAAGCTGGTAAATAGGATGGATTTCATACCTGCTGTGGCAGAGGCCAGCAAATTTGCTAAAAATATTTTAATAAATAGGGTTTATTTGTTGGTGAAACAAATCATGTAGTTCTAGATTTTGGGGAAGTCAGACTCCAGAGGGTGCTATACAAATACCGACAGGAAGTTTCATCTTCTAAATAAATACATTAAACCTCAGAGGGCAAAGGACACTCGAGCAAATGAAGCTGTCTGTCACTGAACACGGCTTAAAGGAGAACAAAACCCCAAGAGAGAAAATGGCAATCAAAGAACCAAGAGTCTATCCCCAGATTATTCTTTTTATATATAATTCCTTACATTACAACGCAGCACAAGAATAGTGAAAAGCAGAACAATAGGAGACTGTGGTTCTCGAGAAGCAAAGCACACAAACAGGATGCAAACTAAGGGTGCGCAGCAAGAAAAAGATAATCATCTGTTGTAATAAATATTCATATAGCGGCAGCATCCAAAGATCCCAACTGGGATTGAGGCCAGGATGCAAATAAATATTCCTGAGGTCCCTGTGACTGGTCCTGAGAAACGCTGGGTGCCAGCAGCATCTGCTGGCCTGCAGATGCCTCTGGTTTTCCAGAAGCTACTTGGCTCTCGCTTTCTGTTTCAGCAGCGTGCCTGTCCCTGCAGTGCATGAGAGCCAAGTCACAGCAGAGGCAGGGACAGGAATGGGGCAGGGGCACAGCGAGATGGGAGGGCAGGGACGTGGCCTCAGCCAGCTGATGGGCCGGCCAGGCAGGTGAGGATGCAGTGACACTGGGGACCATTTCCAGGGCTTCACCTTTCCCCAGCCAAACTGAAGAAGCAGGCTTCATTTGGGAGGAAAATAGGAATTCATACCATTTCCCTGCTAGAGAGCCACATCAACCTGGTGTCAGCTCAGAGAGACCGAGGATGTGGCTACCTGTGGGGAGCTGGACCCCACACTTACCTGCAGGTCTGTGGCAGCAGGGAGACGACTGGGGTCTCAGGTTAACTCCCAGTCCCCTGCTCACCGGGACTGGCAATTTTAGGTACAGTCTGCTGAGTTAAGGTCTGTCCACCCTGCAGTTGTTCGGGGATAAAAAAGTTGTTTGGATGATGCAAAAGAGATGGAAAAATGACAGCACTGCTCTTTTGAGAAAAAAACCCAAAACATCCATGTGAGCAGTGAGTCCGTGTCTCCTCGCTATTACCTCCTGGGCGGCACGGAGCTGAGAGGGGCTTGAGATCACTTCATCAGCCTCCAAACCAGAAAAGAAGACATTCCTCTCTTTTTTCTTGCTGAAATCCACTTCCAAGTCGCTTTCTAGGAGGTAAAACGGCAGCTTCCTCTCCCTGGAGTCACAAATGTCAGGCACTTGGCTGCAGATACTTTAATGTCATTAACCGGTACCTTGTAGGAGAGGGAGCTGTGGACATATGGCAGTGGGTGGCAAAGCTCTGATTTCAGGAAGTGGTTTTTTTTTAAGAAGGTTGGAGGCGTTTAACCTTACACAGGAGCCAAGATGGAACATGGCATCGGGACATGGGAATAATGCGGGTAGGGGGTACACCAGGGACAAACCAGACAAACTGCCGGGGAGGTTAATCCCCACTACAGGCTGCTCAGGAAGCAGAACGAGTAGCTAAAGGGCTGTTTATTATAAAGTTGTAAAATACAAGGAGTCTAGAGTGGAGCAAGAACCTTCCCTCAGCGCAGCGGGACACACCAGCACTGCCTGGAGAGGCAGGTCTGTGCTGGAAGCATCTGTGCAGTGAAGCAAGGCAAAACACAGGCACAAAGATCTGTGCTGCTAAATTAGGGCACAGGGTTCGACAGGGACCAGGATGTCCCAAAGTTGAGTATGAATTTGCGTTGGGAAGTAGGCTCCCCTTCGGCAGGGATGGACAATGCCCAGGGGCCTGGTGGAGCAACTGCCTCCATCTCCCACCTTTCCCAGAATAAACGAGGCAGCACCACTGCCTGAACATGGCAAGCTCCCCCTCTTGCTCGCCCACCTTGCTTTAATTAGATAAGTGAGAAAATGTGATTCTGTTTCTCTCCTGGATTCTACACACACACACCACCCCCCTCCCGCCTTTGTCTCCTCTTTTGTCTGAGCTCGTGGCTTATTTTGAAGAGGAATAATAATTAGAACATGTTGCTCCCTTTCATCAGCTTGAAAGTTAATGTCACATATCAAAACCGATGTCACTTTTCACTCTTATTCCTCCTTTTGCTCAAACAGCTGGGAGAAGCCAGGTCTGCGTGCGTGAGCGTGCGCACGACCACACGCAGTCGCGACTCGGGCTCATCGCTGATGGCATTAAGAGTACATATAATCGCAGTGTTTTTCACCAAGGGATTTGAAGAGTATGTACCATCACAGTGCCTCTAGAAGACAGGAGAGGCTTTTATAAACCAACAGCTTTTCGCATCAGCTCTTTTAAGCACCATAGTCAAGGGTGAATTTCATTTAGCCTCACTGATTTAAGAATATTCAAGTGATTTAGGCAATCAGCAGCCTTTTTCTTTTGGATTCTCCCTCATGAAGGCTTCCTAGCTCTGTTAGCTATGATTGTACTAAATATCCTGTTACTATTATCCTTTTCATTTAAGACTGGAATAAGCACCATAAAGCATTTCGACCTCTTTACCATCTCTTATTTGCTCTCCATTCTCTCCTGCCTTTCCATTGTTCCTTATACAACTAGGAAATATCTACTGCACCTACTGATGTTACTGGTTTTTATTAAAACAGCAGAATACCTGCACAGGGCATGTTACCAAATTCATCAGACAACAACCTCCGGTCCCTGGAGTTGTGGTTTCAGCCTGTAACTCGGAGGGTGTGTTTGCTCCTTGCTACTCAGCTGCAGGCACTGGCTGGACAAGTAGAAATATTTCTCGGGTCTTTGCTGGGAATCACTTATGACTACTCTACAACCTGCATCACACGCTGGGGTGAAACAGAGAATATTAATGCCCTTTCTGGCCTAAAGTTGGGAGTTATCAACTCATAGACATGGGAGGCCATGCCTCAGCTCCTTGAAAATGGATACCATTATGCAAAAATCTAATGAGGTTATTGGTTAAAATGCTAGGGAAGTTTTTGAATGCTGTCAGGACCGGTTTGGCAGGTGACGTCAACCTCAGCGTAGGTCCCGTGGATGAAGGGAGCTGCTCGGGTTCTGCACCAGCAGAGGATCTAGTCCCTAGACTCCTTGCTGAGCAGCGATGCTGCTGGATTCCCCCATGGTGCCGTGCATGGCCAGGGTGATTTCTACACGAGCCAGGGCACCGCAACCACCTGAGGCAAAGGCTTTTCAATAGTCACTGGGGACACAAGAGAGTAGTGACTTTTGAGAGATGCTTCAAGGCACCTACTTCACCGATTTCAGTGGCCGAACTGAAAACAGCATCCTCAACCAGCTTGCAATCACCAGTGTGCATCATCAAAAACAGGGAAAGAAAAATCTGAGGAGATCTTGTCTTTCCTTAATTACCTAAACACTTCAAGGGAGAGGTTCAACTCTAGATTCAGACACCTAAATAGCTACATACAAGCAGGTATTTACTTGTCAGCTAGACATGTGTAAACTCACGTTATAATTAATAGAGAGTTAGTCAACATGCTTAATGCAGTCCCCAGAGCAATCTGAGCTGAGAGGATGCATCACATACCAGGGGAAGCAGAGAATATCAATGTCCCCTTCTGTAAGCCATCAGTTTCTGGGAAAGGCAAACGTTCCTCAGACCATGCCACATTGAGATGTCTACAACCAGATGTCAACCCTAACTGGAGGGTGATTAATTCTCCCCTTTGGTGGGAATTTTCACATCCATTTGCCCTGGGTGCTCTTCTCGGTTGCAATCACTCTATCAAGAAGCCTAAATGTTATGCTGAATGTGGATTTAGAGGAATATATGATCAGCACGATACAATATACCTTGAAGTTGACCCTTTCAAGCCTTTCCTTAATAATCAGTTCATACTTAAGTGACTCTCACCTCTGTAGGCAGGTGAGAGCTTGAGCAAACTAGATTACAAAACAGTTCAATGTGGGGTTTTTTTTTTTAAATTTTTAAATTTTTGTTGTTGTTCCTGGCTGGTAGTTTGAGTGAGGATATTTACTTTGCTAAACTTTTTGTGACATTTCTTCTCCTACTAATTATAGTGGCATTATGAATGCTTGCCTTGCAAGTGGGCTTTATTCTGGTATCTTCTAAATCTCAGTTACAAACCCCTCTTCATTATTATGTAATGATAATCTTTTTATTTCAAATCTCTAATCCAGTAAAATCCTCACAGGTATTCTCCAAAAGGACTCTCAATGTGCTCCTGCATAGACTTGGGCTACAACAGTATACAGTTAGTTTTACAAGGAAATATGTTTACTGCTACAGAGTCAAATTTCCTGCTCCTTAAATGCTACACTGGAAAGCTCTCAAGATTTTTAACATTTTTGAAGTAATGCCCAGAGAGGTTAAAATAATGTTTCCCTTATGCCTTATAACTCACATGTCTCTCTAGTTTACTGTTCTTCCTACAAAGCACCCTTTGTGCTATCTGCCTAAAGAAACAGGCTTCAGCTAGAAATACAAATCCAGAAGTTAGATTACCCACATGACGATGACAGGGTTTTGCTCCAACAAACTGCTGTTTCAGCTCTTTATACATAATTCCAAGAGAATTTATAAAAATCATGATGAAGTAGGAATACATTTCATTCTTCTGAGAGGAGATTTGTTGTCTGGGTTCAGCCTGGCCCCGCATCTCGCACCAGCCCGATCTGAGAGCTGCAGCAAGGATCTGCCTCCTCAGATGAAGGAAGACATTAGGGACCGAACTGAAACAGAATCAATTCCCCACCACATAAAACTCCTTCAAATGAGAAGACGACACTCTAATTACTAACACCACCCCAGACCCCCAAAGCAGCAGATGCTAGCCAATTGATGCCTACCCTGTAGCCAAGTAACAAGCTGCCCCGCAGGCTGTGCTGATGGTGATGGCTGGGGATGCGGCGTGATGGCCAAGCAAGAAGGTGCACTGGCCAAGCACGAAGGTGACATGAGTGGTCCCTCCCTGCAACCATCTCCAGCCCAGCCCAGGCTTCCCCAGCAGGGTACCCAACCTGATATTCAAAATATTGCTGGCTCCAACTTTCCAAGTGCAAGCCCAGCAGGGAACTGGCTGGTTTGGGGAAGCCAAAAATGTTGGTGCACTGCTTTGCCATTCTCAGAAATACGCCTTTTTCAGCATATTTTTCAAAGTGTGGTCCCACTACTTGGTAACGAGGGCACTTGCTTTGATGCACCTAACCCCAGGTTATTACAAAGATATTCTGTGTTTCCTGTAACCTCCTCACATTCCTACACCCAAGGTCACATCCAAGCCCAGCCTAAGGTCCCTGGTGTGCTTGGCATTTATTGATCACCTGTAGTGACTTCTTGGGATTGCAAGATTCGACACGAAAGATTGAAACAAAAGGCTTGGTAGCATGTCAGCCGATGGCCACATAGTACCAACAGATAAACACGTGGCAGAAAATCTGGGTCACAGGCGCTGGGTTCATCCTGTATCCTGGGTGGCAGGATGCCACGTGCATAAATCTCATGCCCAGCAAGAAGGAAAGAGCAGCCCCTCTGTCTTCCCGAAATAAGGTTTCAATGTGACATCTTTATGGCAGCACAGCTGACTAAACACCGTAATGTCATCAGTGCTGCATAAAGTGAACTGCTGTCCTCTTCTCCGAACAGCCTGCAGAGCAGCACACGGGTAGGTATTTCTAGCAGTAATATGATGAGAGCTTTTTTTAAATACGCAGGGAAATAAATCATTGATCCATCATACTTGGAGTTTACCCGATACTGAGGCTTAAAAAAACTCCACTCTCACCATGCAATTGCTGTCCTGCTGACTAAACACTATGAAATAAAGCTCCTGAATTCCCCTAAAGGTTGCTACAGAGGTGAGTGGTGTTTCTTTTGTTTATGGGCAGTCACCTCTTCCAACACCCATACGCACACAGATAACGCCACAAAAGCAGGCTGCCGCCAACAAAATGGCTGAAGCTCGTAAGATGCTTCACAAACCCAAGTAAACTCCTGATACCTCCATCCCGACGACACCCTGACACACAGTAATTCTCCAAATTGCTTCTTGCCTGCAGTGTAAACCCGTTGTCCTTGCTGGGGGGTCGGTCCTGAGCGGCGGGGCCATGGGCAGCACAGGGCACTGCAAGTGTGGAGGGGCTGCCTGTGGCCGCGTGGCTTGGTAAGGCCATTGCTTCAGCAACAGCAGAGAAGCATTTTGCAGAAAAAAAAAATAGGACATATGTTGGAAAAGCCACAAATTAAGAGACTGAGAGAACTGGGAGACAAGGGAGCTCCTCAAACCCGTTGAAATTTCTGAGAAATAATTCAGCAGATTTTCAGTCAAGGTGTCCCTTTAAAAAAAACTTTGAAGTTTAGGACAGGGGGAATTTAAGGAGCTGCTACTGTCACCTGCATCCTCTTTTTTTTTTTATTTAATGCAGTTTTTTTCTCCAATATATAGCTAGAGGCATGTTCCTGCACTGATTCTGTTCCTGCTGCTGCCCTTTTCCCCCTCTCTAAGCCTGTACAGGCTCTGAGTGTCTCTGCAAAAGCCTCATTTAAATCTGGGCACTCTGAGCAGCCCTTCCCTGGGAGATCACAGGGGTTACTGCTCATCCCTTGTGTTTTTCACTTTCAGAGGAATTGGAGCTTCTTGCACTTTCATTATGGCCTCTCTTAGAATTTGTCTGCTCTTCCCACAAATGGATTTCAAAGCGTCAGGGTAGTCTGGGCTTTTCAAAGAAGCCTAATTGAACCATAATAGAGTGTTAGTTGCCCAATCCTCTTAGGTTCCCTTGGAAGGTTCTTTTTCATACTTATCCCAACACACCTTTCTTGAAGCTTAATGCCCTTAAGTACATTGACTGATCAATTAATTTCCTGTTATGATGAACTTCAGTAATTTGTACATGCTGCCATAAGGTATCAGCTTCTGAACATATCATTACCATTGTGAGTTGGAATCGTGCTTGTTCCCTGCCATAGACTCTGTTTTCTTGGAGCAAGCTGCTCTTCTGCATAACTCTGGAGACTGTTTAAAATGCACCTGAGAAATTTTGCTACCGTCTCAACAGCCTAACCCACAGACCAGGGATCTTCCATCTGCTCTCTCACAGTTACCAACCCCTTCTCCTCTGTTGTATCTTGCCTCCGAACTGCCATTCCCTGTCACTGCCAAAATATAGCTCATGGGCATTTGTAGCATTTTGGACATAAATCCTCTTCTCTTTCTCTCCGTCACCTTTCCTTACCCTCACTGACAGATACAGAGCTTTCGGGTGGGCTTTGTGTTTGCTTGGACTAATTTTCCAAGTCTCAAATTCATCCCAGTGGTCCTCACTGTTGTTACATCCCTTGCATCCTTCCAGGCAACTCTTCTCCTTAGGGCTTCAAACACTTGTAGACATTTATCCCTCTTTAACTGTCATTAGTCCAAGTCATGCATATTCATATCTTTTAATCTTTTTTTTTTTCCTCACATCAGTTCCTTCAGTCTTTTAATCATTTGTGTTGCTCTTATCTAAATTACCTCCAATTTGTCTACATATCTCCAGTTCTCAGGCACCATGAAGATGCTGTTTAGACACATCTGCCTCTGAGGACACAAGTTCATAGAAGGTTTGTTAATTCCTTTAAGGTGGAGACATTTCATTTTGCTACTGGACACCCTGATTTTAAACAGGGTTTTAAATAGAGGGCACAGGATTATATCCTTGCAGAGCGCAAGAAAAGGTGACTGCCACTCAGCTGTCAACTTCTCATCTGTTCACCATCGCTGCAGTACCTGCTGCTCTTCCAGCACTACTCTGGGTGACTTGTTGAAATGTTTGCCCTCTCCTCACTTCTTGTCCCTCCTTAGGGTGAGAGGGAAGCTCCATGCAACTGGTCATCTTGTTTTCCCAGGCTTTTTGTTATTAATAAATGTGTTGCTACGTTTTTGTTTTTTTTTTTTTATGTCAGAGAACACAGATATAACTTTGGACCTGCAGCAGAAAGTGGGAAAGTTTCCAGCGAGCTTTGGTATGTCTGTGCTCTGGGCAGGCAGCAAATTGCTGCACATCCAGCAACTTCACATCTTCTCCATCCCATGCTGATGCCAGGCACGACGGCAGCTCCATGCAGCCCCACACTCGTTAGTACTGGTGGAAAATGTGGCTCGTTATCCACTAGATCCTCCCAACAGCTCATGTGGGAGGCATCACTTTCCTCCACCTTATAGTTTAAGAAATGGGGGCAAAAAGGTGATACAACCTGCCCAAGGCTATGCAGAGAGCTGGGGGGATAAGCCCGGGTGAAGACTGCTTAGGATCTGGCAGAGATCTTTGCTTGTTCGGACAGCTCAGATCATCCTGGTTTCCAGACAGTAAAGTCTCCATTATAGAATGTATTTTTTGCATGAGTTTGCTGGAGTTGTAATAAGCTTATCAACAGGATAACTGTGAGGATAAACCCTACAATCTTGTCCATCAGTCAGGGAGAGAAATAAATAGAAAAAACAGTGAATTCAGCTTTTCCAGACATGTCAGCTGGCTGCAGGCTTTCCACTCAGTGACAAGCAATCAAAAGAACTCCTACAAGGAGCAGCCTGTGTCCGCTGGTACAGGAAATTACCTACCTAGTCCAGACTTCACATCACAGGTTGCTTCTTTTGGTTAGTCCGATTTTACGCGATTGAACTACCAGCAGCATTAAACAGCTCCGTGAACATTACCACGTGAGCCAGCGCACTGTTCCAATGCACTGGATCCAGTTATTTACCAAATCCTCGCTTAACACACATGTCATTATCTGAACTGCCTTTCTGTCTTACGCAGATGGATCAGTAACCTTTAAAGCACTGTTATTCCCTCTTTGTAACAAGGCTTGGATGATGGGGTTTTTTTTTGTCATGCCACAGAGCACTTTTACAAGCAACGTAAGACTTCATGTAAGCACAGTTTGGACAATTAAAAGTCAGCCAGAGCACAGCTTGTCAACTAGCCTTGCAAGCAAGTCCTGGTTCCTTCCCTGCCACGGCCCCCCCAGCCTGGCGGGGAAAGAATTAACAGGAGCAGAAGCAACAGACACCTGAAGAAGAGCTTTTAGAAAGGCAGAGAAGAGCAGGAAGATAGCAAACTCAACGCCCTTCCAGGAGAGCGGGAGGCTCAGCTCAAAATCTCCTTCCCAAAGGATCTCAGAATGGGATCCAGACAGGAGGGGAGGCAGTGATGGATAAGATGCCGTACGAGCGTGGCACAAGGAGCTGTGGTGTGGGGAACACAAATGGTGAGATTTACTGTCCCCAGGCATCAGCTTGCACTCCAGAGCGTCACAAAGCAATTAAGGCACAAGGAGTTTTGGAGGGCTGCAGTTGCTTTGGGGGCAGTGGGTGCCGATTCAGAGAGAAGGCTCCTTTTCAAAGCTCCTCTGCAAGGGTTGTCTCTGCTGAGTGAGCCCCTGCCAGGCGGGCCCAGAGAAGATGGACACACAGGTGAGAGAGCACAGACCTTTCCCTGCTTGTGCCAGGCATCCATCTTTGGGAGAATCACCAATTCAGTGCTCAGAAGATGCTGCCAACGAGGCATTTTAATAATCTGCCATTGGAGCTATTAAAATTAAAAATGTGATGATAAAGGCTGACCTGACATGCAAAGGGAAATGTGGAGAGGGGAGACAGGAAGAAAGTGTAGGCTCTGGAAATCGAGGACCTGAAAGATTTAACTGCCAGGACTGTCTTTGGCAGAGAGAAATAAAACCAGACTGGTCATCTCAGGAGTGCAAGCAGAGCAAGAGTGATGTCTTGGGGCATTTCCAATTCATGGCTAAAACTTCTCCCCACAGATCCCACCAGCTGGATGCAGAAGCAACAATCCTGTGGTTGTACTGGTGTGCCCCACATGCTGTCTCCCCGCCCCAAAGAAACTAAAGAGACCTGCTTGACACCATCTCACCAAACTCTGAATAAGCCAAAATATCCATGCATGGCTCCTGAAGGAAGGTCCATCCCGTGTTTGGTATTGTCATGGTCACCCAATTCTATAAAGCTCTGAGCAGCCTGTGCATCTCATGGGAGCTTGTGCACTTCCCAGCAAGGTGAGCCTTGGCGCGCATCAAGCACAAATTTTCACTCAGCATCTTTATCAGAAATAAGATTATTTAGGCCTATCTTCCTTCCTATCCACCATCAGAGCTATTTGTTCCACAGGCTCTGAAAATGCAGAAGCCATTACTGCATAGATGGTACTTTTCATGGTAAGTACAAGTTCCCAATTTTAGAAAATAAGTACCTATTTAACTAAGAGCTTTATAATAGATCAAGCAGTGCGCAGAGTACAAAAAAGTGAGAGCTAAGATCCAAAGAAAACGGTTTAGTGGTAGGATTGACATGAAAATAGTTATCTGCTCGGTATCTTTAATATTAATTTATTCAAGAACCTCATCTCTGGATAAACACAAATTAAAAATTAAAAGCCCTTGTGAAGTAATGCACAAAACCAAAGCACCACAGAGAAATTTGGAGAAGCAAATAAAATTGCCATGGTGAACTACAAAGGCGCTGCAGAAGCAGGGCAGAGGGGAAGGCAACTTGGAAGTAAAAAAATACCCCAGAAAACTAAACCAACCGCAACAGGAAAGGAAGAAAGAGGAGATGGTGGTGGTGGCAGCAGTGAGAGAGGGGCAAGAAAAACCACCACTTAAAAAACCAGTAAGTTCATAACTTTACCGCAGTAGGGCATGGAATGAAATATTTAAACCAGCAAGTTTGAAAATGTAACCCAGACCGCCTGGTGAGTGACACCTTCTGTTCGCACCAGGCAAACAGGCTTCTGCCCCGGGGCTCCTGTGCTCTGGCCCCTGGGAATAGTCCCCGAGGTTGCATCAGGTTCAGAGCTCAGTCAGAGCTGCACACAGCTGACTGCTGTCATCAAACTTTAGGCAAGGCGTGAAATACTCTGTAAAGCAGCATTTTTCAAGGCCAGTGAGAGCCAAAATTGAGGCTGTTTCAATAAATCAGTAGTATCGTGTAAATGTTCTAGGCAATGATAATATTGGGCCATAATAAATGGCATCCTCTGCATGTGAGGAAGGTGATCAGAGACAGTGGCAGGTCCCCAGCACAGGATCCCCTTTGTAAGGAGTTTGACCCTGGTGTGATTTCGTGATTTGTGACACAAAAATGTGTGGCAAAGTGTTTTCCTGATTCCCAGTCGGGTCCATAACTGTGACTGGGGAGCATCATAAATTGGCCTGGCCAGAGGAGGCTAGAACCTTTAGCCTCCAAAGGAGGGGAAAGGGTGAAAACAACCTTCCCCTCTTTTTGGGGGCTGTGGAGAGAACTGAGCTCCAATTTGAGAGATTTGGGGTTCAGACCACCACAATGCTCTAACCATGAAAGCTGACTTGCAAGAGCTACACTGAAGGACAGTGGCTGTTTTTTAAATACCACCAGCAGAGTCTACTGGTCCCAAGGACAACTATCACCCTCCAAACTGTCATTGCTTCTAGCTTTTATCTGGAGACAGTGCTGGGCAAAGTCATACACTCAGTTTTTTAAGTCAAGAGCAGACTACATAGCTCAGATGGTTGAGGAAAGGCTAACACTAATAAATATATAATACCCAAGGGGTTATCTAAGCAGCCAATATAGATACAGAATCTTTTTTATATATATATATATATACACTGAAGTTACACTCATTCAGTATGTGGCATCAAAAGAAATACAGATTTTCTGACAGATGTTTATTTCCCACTGTTACTAAAGCGCATCCTCCTCTTAAAGCAGCGTCTCACACAAGTCTAATCCTGCCTGATTTATCTCTGACCGAGCCCGCAGCCAGCAACTCTAGGTCCTAGCTTTGTACCATGCACGTCACAGATGAGATTTTGATTCTAAATGATCAGATATGGGGATCAGATTTTGAAATTACACACATTTTGTGCATAGCCTGCATTCCCTTTCTCTTTTTTTATCTGAACTGCCCATCCCATCTCCTACGCACCCTCATGTTTAAAATTGTATGGGGATGATTTCTATTTTAAAAGAGGCATTCATGGGAACGGCGCAGAGTGAGGCTGCTGAGGGTATTTTTACCTGAGCTCTGATTGCAGCGTCCTTCTTAATCCACTTTATCACTGTTTCATACACCAGCTCCTCTGCTTTGGTGTTCAGGCTGTCGTTGGACATGTAGGAAATGAAGTCGTCTTTTGAGATATTAAGGATCTCTTCTTGGTTTGCCACCTCTGGGAAAATCTGCAAGGCATATGCTTTGGCCATGTTGTATAGTTCAGTGCACTGCATGGCTTCAGCCATGGCTAATATTCCTAAGCAGTTGCTAGCAGTCAACTGTTTTTCTAAAAGGAAAAAAAAAAAGAAAAAAAAAGAATGTGAGCATTATTAAAAGCAAGATTCACATTTGTACCAAGATCATGAAAAAGTGCCACAGACAAGCCTCCAACTCTAATTAATTCCAGGGACTTAATTAGGAGGAGCACTCTGGGTTACTTTCGGATTGGGGCTGAAAGTACAAAATCAAAGCCTGTCTCCAAACTGAGCTGGGGATGGGGAAGAGAAACACACTTTCTGAGTTTGCTTTCTGTGTGAGCCTTCACAAGGCACCGGGGAAACCTACTGACATAATAGTATCTGGGGCTTCCCAAGGGACGGGAACCCAGCCAAGAGACTGCTGCTATTTCTACCGCCTACAACGTTGCTTTAAGAAACAGCAAAGATGTAAACACCAGTGCAGACACTTAAGAATAAATGCAAACAGCACTAAGGACGTTTCTGAGGATGCTGCAGTCGCTTTATGATAATTTTTTGCCCTGTTCAGCTGCTAAGCTACTTCAAATAAAAAAAAATAAAAATCCTCCCTTCTCTTTTTTTTTTCTCTTTTTTTTTTCAAAGGAACTTTGTTGCTGCTGAATGTGATGACATCCCTTATGCAAAACACAGATTATACCAACGCCTTCTGTTAAATGTTGTGTAGTGGGGTTTCAAAGGAAATCATGCACAGAGGAGACAGCATTATCTCCTACCCGGCAAACACAAGTAATGGCACCGTGTGTAGCTCTGAGTTAAAAGTGTGCTACACCATACATTTGACTGTACTTTTTTTCCTTCTCCGCTCTTCTGAAGAAAAACCCACCAATTTCAGACATTTAGAAGAGGAACTCTCAGATTCTTCTCTGCTTTTGTTAACCAGGCCACTATTAGTAGGCAGAATATATTCTTTTAAGATATAGGCCCAAGAAGAAAAAACCCACAAAATAAGAGAGAGACAGCCTGCAATAGATCACAAAAGCATCAGTACCAGCTTCTGCGCTGCCGGTGGAGAAGTATATATCACGTTTGGGCAGTGTCAGATTCTACTGTATTGTTTCAGAGACCTGGCAAGGAATGTGTGATGGCCCCACATCTCTTCCAACTAAACTCCCATCAGGTTGCTTCTGCCAGAAACGCTCAGGGATGTTTTCCCTACACTCAGCTTTTGCCTTCATCACATTTAAAACCTGCACATTATCTGTAGGTTGCTTTTATTAAAATGGGATGATGACCTACTTTTTCTGTTTTTTTCTTCTATAGATACAGTAATCTTAAAGCTAGGTTATCTCATTTTGCCCCAGTGGATTGTACTGACTCCAAAGAGCCCATTTCCTCAAGCAGACCGGGGCAGCAGCACTGTTTGCTGTCAGTGGATTTTGTCACTCAACAACTGCCCAAAGACAGACTGCAAACTGACAGCTATGAAGCATAATGCTCCTGAAATTTCTTCTTTTCCAAAACAAAAAAGAACCAAACCCCTCTTCCAGGCCCTTTGGTTCTGTCTGTTGGCACAGTTTCGAGTTTATGTACGGCTGGGCAAATTCTCCAGTCAAAGAAAAATTGGACACTGCTCCACCTTATCCTCACTGGGTTTATAAATGTAATCAAGTTTGACTCATTAAGCAGCTGTTTACTAGCACATGACGGAAAAGACTTCAAGGAGTCTTTGCCTTCAAGGCTCTTGGTCTGTCTCTATTAGGAGAGATTCCTGTACCATCCCCAGCTGAGCCTGTGGAGTGGGGCAGAAAAAGCACTGGTCACAAATGATTTCTTCTGATCTGGACAGGTTTTTCTACCTCTAACAATGCTGGGTGATTGATACAGCCTCGTACCCTGGTGTCCAAGCAGTTCCACCTGGTCCCTTTGAGCCTCACTCCTTCCTCTTGCTGAGAAACCACTTGGTGGCAGACCCAAAGGATGTTATCCCCGTGTGATTCAGCAAGTATCACAAGGTCATTTAGAGGGATCCCAGGGAGATGCAGGCTGGGGGACATTCAGGAGGCTGGTGACACACTTCTTTGTACTTCATCACTTTTGATGTGATGAGCACCACAGCAAGCTGGGCACAGTGATGACTTTTTAAGAGGGATTCATTGCAGGTGAGCAAGACAGAGGTCGGGGCAACAGCTGTAAGAGGTAGGGAAAATCTCTATCTTGTGAAAAGACATTCAACTTTTCACCTTCAGCCCAGCAAAATTTGGGGCCAATATTGATCTTTCTTGACTCCAGCTCTCTGTGCTGCAACTGAGCAACCACATGTATTCCTATGCACTCATAAACAAACAATTTGAAGAAGTGATCTGGAAACATTTTGCACTAATCTGGTAATATTTTGGTTAACAACTTCAGGATGAGCAGAACCGTGCCTGTTACTCTTCACTGACTATAAAAGTAGCCTACATAACTACTCCAATACACATTTCTGCTATATAGTACAGCCCATCCCAAGTAACTGCAATCCGGGGGCACTTCTGGATGCCGACATGACAAAGACAGCTAAGGACCAGTTCTGCACCATCTGCTCCTGAGTCCTTTTCCTTTGGACACTGGACATATTTACAATAATTCCCTGGTATTCCCACAGTGTCACTGGACTTGTAACAACACATTTTATGGAGCTTCCCCTTGAGTCCATTCAGAACACGATTACTGAGCTACTCCCAGCACTCAAGGACAGTTCATAACAGACTCACAAGTGGAGTTTAGGGATATTAGGTGTAATCGAGCGGGTTCTTGCTAATTTGAGACAGCGCTGGATAGCGTATTGTTTCTCTGTATGTCACAGTATTGCTGATCAGCAGCTGGTGTTCTCCGCTTGTGTTAGGTGTGATTTTGGAGTGGGATCCTGTGCAGAGTTGTCATGAGATAATCAGCCAGGCACAATGCTATGTCTGCTCTTCTGGGAGTGGGACAACTTGAGATAAAGTCAGAGATAGATGGTCTGTAGGAAGGATTATTCCATGAGACTGAGGTAAAAGCATGATGGAAGCTTAGTGGTTGATAGAAGCCCCCTCTGTGTACATTAAGTACTGTATTTTCACTTAGAGATGCTTTCTAGGTCATGACTTGATTATCACTAAAATTAGCGTAAAACATGCATTTCCTCATCATATTCTGTTTACATTCCAATGGGGATCTCACTCCTCAGGTTTACTACTAGTGCAAAAATTGTGAAGATGACCAATAGGCGGAAGACTTCTGGAAGCATTAATTGTTCAAAAGATTTCACTTGCCCTGTGAGAGTTTTCCATATTTCTCCTTTCTCCAGATATTGTTAGTGCTTCAGTTTCTCCAGTGCTGGGCAGTGTGGTTCTCTAACTGGCTTAATATTCTCTACCTTGGATGAACAAAAAATTAGCCCTCACACTTTCTCTTGAATTTATAAGGACCACAAAGGTCTCTTCTTCCCTCAGGTGCGTAGACCTGTTCATCCAGGTCTCATCACTGGTCTATTGTTCAGTTTTTCTCATAGCTCCCCCTCGTACTCCTTGCAAACTTTGTCTTTGTGCCCTTTGCTCAGGAGACACTCAGGAAAACTCAGAGCTTCCACTCTCTCCTGTTCTGCTCCATGAATCTAACAGGTTCCACCAGCCTCTTTAGACTTAAGGAAGAATATTTACATTTTATCAGCAGCAGCCTGGAGCACAAGCTCAGAATTTGCTCACTCCTGTGACAGGGGTCCCTGCATCATGGACCCAAAAGGTGATACTGAAGAATCACCTGAAATCCAATTTGAGCTCTAACTGTAATGATAGTGTAAAACAAATATGAAAATAAACCAAAAAAGAAGAAAAAAAAAAAAGGAAAAAACATCAAGTCTTCAGCCATATGGATGGAGGAAATACCTATGATGTCCTGACCAGTTTGCAAACACTTGCCCAGTTATCATATGGTGCCTGCACGAACTTGTCAGCATCGTTGCATCAATTGGTGGAAAACTTGTCATTTCTCATGGTCTAGACAAAAGCAGAGGAGACGGCATGTGGGGGAGAGAGAGAACGTGGCTATAATTATCCCAGTGAAGCTGGTTAAGAAATCTCCCGTTGAAATGAAACAATTTTCCTGACTCCAGAAAGTGCAAGTAGATTTGGGGTGCCTCTGCCCAATGCTGACAAGAGGTCCAGGACAGAGACACAAGAGCTGCCTGAACATCAACCAGTAGGGGCCTGCTGGAGCTTCACAGCTGAAAAAGCCATGAACTTCATCTGAGATAGCTGTGCTCTGCTGAAAGTACCTACCAATTTGGGGCTTTTACTTCTTTGGGCATATTTGGACTTCCCTCCACTTCTCTTACTATTTAGATGTGGCAACTGATGGGAAAGAATCACTGTTTATACTGGTGAATCCTCCAGAAACCCTGGAAAAAAGCCCTGATTTTTACCGCATTTTTGCTTTGTGGGAGCAGAGGTGGGGGAGATGAAAAGAAAAAACCACAGCCACAGAGAAGAAAAAAATGTCTTTCCCTAAACTTTTTAGACAGCAAATGTTCTACTATCTTTGTAGAGCAATCCAGTCACAGCTATAAATAAAAATAAGCAATTACACTCCATGAATTCTCCAAATGAGAATACAAAATTCCAGTGACTCCCCATATATCACTGAACTTATAACCAACTCTACTATTTCATACCATAACATGGTTCACTGAATTCAAATATTAACTATCGGAAAAGAGAAATCTCACATTGATTTAGTGAAAAAAAAAAGTATTTTGGTTTTGTGGCTGAACTTTTGGAGATAGCACAACTTAAACATTATCTGTTCCAGGAAAGGCCATAAGATCTAATCACCTTAAAAGTTGATGAGGGGATGCTGGGGCAAAGCAATGCCAGAGCCAGAGCCCTTAGTCAAGTTGCACAGCCAACATGGTGGGATTGCAAAATATAGACTTAATTTCCCCCTTACCCACTCATTTGAGAACAGACTTTTAAGCATAAACAGAAATGGGGCTGATTGGTTCCAGTTCGGGCCAGTATAGCTTAGTTAACTGAGCTAGTCACCTTGGGCTGTTTTGAAATTGTCTATATCAAAAAAAATATACAGAAAATGCAAGCAGCAGACTGACACGGTGCTCTGGACAAAAATAATGGGCTTTTTCATGGGAGGATGGACAGAGGCACTGGTGACGTTGTTGATCTGGACACCCTCACTGGGGCAAACACTCTCCATGCACACAGGCACACCAGTTACCAAAGGAGGGCCCAGCAACCTTTCATTCCCACCCACCATTTGGGCTGACACATACCCATCAGACCATAACTCTGTATGAAAGAAGAAACCCCATGAACGTTCAGCCTGGATTAGTTCAACCAGATGCTGTTTACAAGCACATTGGACATGTGAGAGATTTTCTCACGGATGCAAGAAAATTGTGGATTCTGATTCCTCTGTGAGAGTTCCCCCCAGCTCCTTCAGTACTTGACCAAGCTGGCCTGATGGAGCACCCAACATTTGCTGTCACAGTTATAAGCAATCTGTGGGTGACAGCCTGGTGTCTGCAGTGATCAGCCGCTGGGAGACAAAAAGTCATCATTGATACCAAGTATGAACCAAGGTTCAAGAAAAAAAAGTCTGTCCAAGATGTGAACGCAGCATTCAAAATTCAAATCTCAACCCAAATAAATATTGATGTTTCTTTTTATTATATTTAATCTTGGGTTTCCTAATTATCTTTTAAGAGTTGTTAGAAGGAAGCATACAAACCTTAAACTGAGATCTTAAAACCTTATTAGATGGAGTGATTCTTACCTAGAAATGAAACGCAGACTTTACAGAAAGTATGAAACTGGAACTTGCTGGCAGCTTCCAGTAGGGTTTTTGCATTGGCTGAATCTATGATCAAAGAACCTGTATAAACAAACTCCAGGAGTAATTCCAGGACATCCGCAGTGAGGTTGGACATGGCCAATTCCAGCTTCTCCCCGCTTCTGCTACTGTCTCGCGGTGACCTGGTAACAGCAGACAATTAAATTACGGACATTACACTATCCCCATTTTGTTGGCATTTATTGATTAGTGAGGGCTAGAAAATCGCTTTGCACCTCATTATATTTCTCCATTATTTTTGTTTACGGAACTGAAGAATATGAATTTTAAAATAACTGAACTTAAAACTTTAACTGGATCTGAAAGAGAAGAGTCTTAAAGCAAGTCTTAACAAAAAATCTGTTTATTGCTACTCTGCATTTTCATGCAAAAACAGTTGCAAAAGAAAAGGAAAGGAAAGGAAAGAAAGAAAAATGAATGAGCCAACATTAATGAAAATGAAGAACAGGATTAGCTTTCAAAGGGAAACAATACATTTTAACATCTTGGTTAATATCTCTTCCTCTGTGCATAATATAACTGTTAAGGAAAAAACACTCTCCAATTTCAAGAGAAAAGGTCATTGCTTTTTCAGGAATACAGCACTGGAATAATTTTAAATGTCATGTGCATTTAAGGATACATTTAAAGACCTTTTCATGAAAAATAACAATAATAATTATTAATTTGTTTAGTTTGAACTTCTCAGTATGTTATATTAAAGTATACATATGATATGCATATATAGACAGTCATACCAAACATATATATATAATATACTTATTCTAAAAATCTATTGTTCCCTTTTAGGCACTAAAAAAAGGAAGCCCTTCATGGCAATTGCTTTGAAAACTGAATACAAGACAAGATAGACAGACAAAATGGTTAGAGCAAAGAAGGGAGAGGGGGGAAAACAACAACCAGCTCTGCCACAGGAAGCCAGCAGCCATCCTCTAGGAGTTTCATGACTGTGGCCTACGGTTTTTCCTGCATGAAGTGCTGAACAATTTGGGGATCAAAGTATCTCCTGCATTTGAAGTGTGGATTAGTGCTCGTGAAATTATTGGACAAAAAGAAAATTATACTGAATTAAAGTAAGGGCCGAGTTCTTAATGCATGGTTGGCTGATGTGTCTGCAACACTAAAGGCAGGTTACACCTGAAAGACAAAAGTGATGATAAATTTGGTAACATCAAGGAGGGGAGGGGAAATCTGTTGGAGTAAGAAAATAAACTCTTTTAATGGTTAGGACCATCCAGCACCTTCTCAAAGAAACATGAACTTCTAGTCCCTGGACAGTCAACGTCTGCTCGCTCCAATTCTGCTAGAGCACTTGCAAAAGCCATTGCACGATTGACACAAAACGGGCATACGATGCTGCATGACTTACACAGACTGGCCAAAGCATCACTATTCACAGGCAATGCCAGCTAAAGCATGAGCAAGAGCACTACCAACCTCTTGGATTCACAAAGCTGCCTAGAAAGGTGATGATCGGACCCCTACTGCCATAATGGAGGAAAAGTAAACAATATACGAGGTTCAGTTTTCTTCCCTCATGACACCCCACCCCATCCCCCCCCAATAAACCCTAAAATCATTTAGGAAAATGCTAAAAATTTGCAGTGGGTGCTTTGTCACTGATCTTCCATTGACTAGCCCTGTTTAAGTCAAGGGCGCAGATATAATTTACACAAATCTTTGCAGCATCAAAGCTTTAAAAAGCTTTCATTTTTCTGCTGAAAGTATTTAGATGGTGTCCATTACCACAACGGAGGAGCAGCTGGCAGCCCTTAACCTTGTACGCGTCTCTAAGGTAGTGAGCGATGGTCGTTCCCATTCACAAAGGGAATCCCAGGCACAAGGTTACAAATACCCTTGTCTACAATCGCAGAGAAAGCCAGGGCCAAGCAAAGGAACTAAACCCCATTTTTTAATTCTAAATATTGGACTTTCCCTCTGCATGGGAATACAGGAGGGTTAGATCCTCTTCCACAACCAGATGGTTTAGAATATGTATTCAACCTGGTATCTCTGGTACCCCTAGATGCCCAGACGTGTACGCTACACTGAATCCTTATGCTTTATCCCACCACAGTGGCCTTTCTGAACTCTTGCATATGGATTCGATTTTGCACTCGGGGCAGAAAACCTCAGGTGTCAAAACAGAGGAGTTGCCATTTCCTAGATCCTCAAGAGCATGTCGCAAAATGTTCTTCTTTTTTTTCTTACCAATAACGTTCCCCATATCTGATTTATCTCCAGTTGTGCACATATCCAGTGCCGCACCCTGGGCTATCAGAACACCTCCTGGTACCGATGTAATTCTGGTGGAATTGTTTCTAGAAGCAGTTTGTACCTGACAGTGAGTTCATGTCTATGTCGGCTGGTTAATAAGGACATTTTAAGCGAGATTTGGCAGTACCCAGCGACAGAATCAGGCTCTTTGCACTGTGGGAAGCCTCACCATAAGCAATTATTTATTTAACGCCACTAATTGCACTGTGCTGGCGATGGCTGCGGGAATGACTGCGTGTCACCCATCGGGAATCTCAGTGCAGAGACCAGGAGGCACAAAGGAAAGGATGATGTGACACCTGTGTCAGCGTAGACACAGATCCATGTTAGCAACAACTGCAAGCTGCTATTTTTCAGAATAATTAAGTAATAATCTCTTTTACTTTGTAATACACCAAGCAATAAACTGCTGCTGCAATTGATTAAACGCCAAAGAAAAGCTAAGGTGTTTGATCAATCACTAGAGCCACTTACGGCAAATATAATACAAAGCTACAGAGATTATTGATATTACACAATGAGCCAGAAATGGGAAAGAAAGTCATCCCTGTTCCTTCCTCCATGCTGCCTTGAATGCGTTGTGCTGCTTTGCTTGAGCTCTCTAAGCAGCGAGCACTTCGGTTCCACATTTAGCTGGACTAAATACTGCAAAGGGACATCACGGCTACCCTGGTTTCCACGCTGGGGACCTGGCTTGCTAAGCGCTGGAAAATGGAGGGGGAATTGGTTGAAGCAGGTCTTAATGGGTCAAAAATAAGCCTTTGAAGGACTGGAAGAAAACAACGTGGGGAAACAAACTGATGTAACTGAAGAAAGAAAGGTGGGGATTCTATAAATTTCTTCTCTGAAATTATTTCAGTGAATCAGGTTGCGGCATCCCCCTCCAAACCTGACCAAAGCTTTCCGAGTTCCTTGTTTTCACACGTATTAGTGTATCAATATGCTCTGGGTGGTTATACTTCATCTATTGGCAGAGCCTTCTCTCAGCTAGTCCAGAGGAACTGAAATGAAGTGACTAAAGCTGTATTACAAGACTAGAATTTCATCCTGTAAATGCATACGCAGTAGACTGGGGAAGATCCATGCAAATGTACACAGCTGTGCCCCAGACAGCTCACCCTGTGTCACATCAGGAGGAGCTTTGTCGGTGGCATTGGTAGATGCAAACATTTAGAAAAGTCCCCTCTCAGAAAAGCCCTGACTTCTTGCTGTATCAGCTGAGAAAAGGTAATGGCTCTACCTGGTACATTCACTCCTCTTCCCGCACTCCTGGCACAAACACAGGGTTTATTTTGGGGACGAAGAGCCTGCCTGCTTCATGTTTCAGCCTCACCTGAAGTCAGGCAACGTAGAGTTATCGTCCGTGGACATCATTAAATGTGGCACATCCTGCTATTTGCCCTGCGAACTCTGAAGTTTAAACAGAATGATGTCATTTTATTGGCCTTGTAATCATTGCTCATATTATAAAGGTCACACATTTCACATTGTGGCAGAAAATCAATAGCTCTCCCAACAGCCTCTGGGGGAAAAAGTTTTGCTTCTGAAGAATAATATATAATAAACAATTTTAGTCCTTACTTTATCATGGCTGTAATCTTGGAGAACAGCTACAGTAAAAATCTGGCAAAGGCTGATATATAAACTCATTAAAATTAGGAAGTGATTTAGAACAGGACTTTTAAAAGATTTATCTTGAGCTAAACAGCAAAGAGGTTTGTTTAGGTCTACATTTAAACAAGCTCCAAGAGCTCTTTAACAGCTTAATTTTATGGTAGCTGTTAGGGAATTCTTTCAGATTTACAAATCATATATTTCTCCAGCAAGGTGATAGACCTGAGCAATGTGCAAGCAGAACTGAACCCGCAGATAAGCAGGAAGCACAGATACTCTCTGAACAGATAAGGTGGAGCTACTGAAAAAATATTTTGTATTTTCTGGAATAATTAGATCTAACAAAATAAAGCCAAGGCCTTTGAACATACTCTGGCTACTTATCCTTCAACTTAATTATTTATACTAGAGAAGACAAAGGCACAGGGAACCTTTTAAAGCAAAAGATGGCTTGACTACACTCTCAAATAAGAAATCAAAATCGGTGTCCCTTTCTGTTAGCTAATATATAGAAAAGAGCCAAAGTATTTAAATACTGCTAGCAGGAAAAACAACCCTAAAACCTCATTTGCAAGATTAGGAGTGGATCTGACAAAAGAGGATAACTTTACATTTTTGGTATTCATTTGTCCTTGAAAATAATTTCCATACATGTAATACACACAGACAAGACTCAGCACTACTGTTTCCACGCTTAATAGCGATGCAACCGAGTTTTCCGCATCTTCACTTAGAAATGTATGTATATCTATGCATTTTCCCTGCATTATTCGTGTCAACACATTCGCCTAAGAGAACTTCTGCGTGATTCAGTTTGAAACATTTAATAGTGAGGTGCCTTGATTTGCAAAGCCGCGTTCAGAGTCTGGCTAAAGTAGCTGTGTAAGTGAAACACCGCTAGAACATCAATTTGTCAACTTATGGACAACGCCACCACCTCTGATTCAGGCTTCCCTCACGGTTTGGATATGCTGCCTTTAACTGACTTGCAACATTATTTTGACTGACTAATGGTTTGGCTACAGGCTCCCTCAATTTTACATCAAATATGAAAAGCTACCTATACCCGGTGCAGATGCCAGCCAACTCTCTGTTTACAAGCTACAGTCAGAAAGTCAAAACAAATTCTGGATGTTCAAAATGGAGCCATCTGCACGGAATAAACATGAAAAATGTGAAACATTTTATGTAAATGTACATTACTGACTAGGAACAGTTGGTTCAGCTTCCTCCCCGGCTGCCTGGCTGGGAACAGGAGGACTGACAGAGTTTGTGACACCTATTTACATTCAAAGCCATATGACTCACTGTGCTGCAGACTCAAAGGTATGACGTATATTTTAGATTTGTGCTCCAAAAGGGCACTGAAATAAATGATTATCTTTTAAAATAAAGGCATGTTCAGAGTTACCACTTTTGTGTTTTCCCCAGGCACGTGGGACTTGGCGTGTGTCTTTTTCTTTCTGCCTGTCCAAGGTCCATCACTTTTGCCTGTGAACCTGCTTCTCCCAACAGAAGGCAATGGCAATGAGCTGCTAGCTCCGTTAATATAGCCTCATTTTTGTTCATATTACACTCAGAGCTTATTTTTAAGAAATAGGGAACAGGCTGATTCTGGAAGTGTAATAAAATAAAAAAAGTTGGTATCTGAATATATATTACTTGGCATCTCATACAAGGCAGGAGTGGGAATACCCTCCACTAAAAGCACATGTTTATGCTCATGGGAAGCTACAAGACTGCCAGCCACCCTGAGGCATCTGAAATTCATATTTTGGGGCTGGTTCCCTCCCTGCAAGGACCATCAGCCAGCTGCCTCCTGGTCTCTTCACCCTGTGCCTTCCTAGGATCTGTCCCATCAGCTCAACATGTGGATTTTGCTGGCTTGCTGTTGTGCTAAGGGACATAAATATTTATCCTACATTAATTGTGTTACCATTCCTCTAGAGCAAACTATTTGCTACCAAGATAGACAGGGAAAAAAAAATTAAACAATTAAATTGCTTTGTTTTTCGGATAGTGTTTTGGTCTCCCGACAACATGAAATCCAAGATTTTTATGTAAGATGAAGCACTTAAATGAAGGGAAGCTACTTCTTTTTATTTCTGTCAAATTATTTTGATTACCAAAGAAAGGACTGCAGACTGGGATAGGCAGCATCTCTTGAGTCTTAAGAGTCTGTTAGCTATGTGCTCATTAAAAACTCCTATTCAAGTCTACACGATATAGACTGAACACCTTGTTTACTGTGCATTGGAACACCAGGCAAATAAGACAGTACAATGTTGCTGCATCTTAACTGTCCACTATTTGACTTTTCATCATCTTCAGAGTTATTAATGGTTCAAAACCCACATGCCTATTTATCTTGGGGGAAGCAACAAACTGTGTTATATTACGGCCAGCCTTCAGTTATGAATGGAACAGACACGGCACTCTACGTGGAAAGTTGTATTTCATAGCAAAGAGCTTGATTTATCATAATTACACGCTCACGAGATATAAAAGCGTAGATGCCCAAACATACCAACATACATTTCCACGACACAGGCAGCAAGATGCATGTGCGTACTGTGGTAACAGGTTATTTACTGAGTTATTCAAGTTTATGCAGCTGCAAAGTAATCAATCATGTAAATGATGACAGGAAGGGCCATTTATAGAGCAACATTATTGCAATATGTATGTCATAAGGCACTGAATGTTCTATCAAATAGGATTTTTTAAAAAATAAATTACACCCCAGCATTGCTTCTCCTATGGAATTATTTTATCAGCTCAAAATGTATTAACTTGCAAATCTCTGCCTTCGTTATACTATCTTGTAGATAAATATTATCTTTGAGCCTCAGCCACTATCCATCTGTCTCAAGAGAGAAGAAAACATATACTGTAATGGTGCTATTGTATGATTACGATAAAGAACTGGTAAAATCACAAGATTAAATAAATTACATTGTTTAAACACAGGCTTGCAAATTTGTCATGAAAATTTACCTGATCAACAAATCCATTTGCTCACTTTTTACCAGGTTGTTGATACAAATAATGTTCCTTGTTCCAGGCAAACAAAATTTGGCAAGACTAGTGTAACTTATTAGGGTCAAATGCTGCCAGTTTGCACCTGCTCTATCAGAAGAAAATCAGGAAAATTAATGGCTGTGAGCTCAGGCATGCACTAGCAGCTCCTGCTAATTCACCATCACAGAAATGATCATTACAAACCAAGACGAGCATCGGGATTAACAGCAAATGCTTTTGTTCACGGAGAGCACGGCCAGAACAAAATTAAACAAACAAAAGAGCCACTTCTCCTATATACCCTTAATGCTATTCACCCACGGAACACAATCTAATTGCTCGGTCAAGACTGTTTCTAAAGGCGCGGGACCAGCGGCAGCCTGTAACGCTATAGTGTCGGAGATCACAGTCGGAGGCACAAATCTGCCTCCCCGCTGAGATTTAAGAAAGAAGATGAGGAGTCTGAAGATGCTGGCTTAAACGACTAGCAAGTCAATGAAGAAATGAACAGAGAGCGCCCTTGGAAGAACAGGATTTCATGACCTAGCCTTTTGCTAGGGACTGGGGATAAACTGAATCTTGCAAGGTGGAGAAGCAAAAAAAAAACCAAACTGGGCCAACTTATTAACAGCGCAGGATCTAACTTGCTTGCAAGTATTTCTGGCAGCCTAATTCAGCAAATACATGGCAAAATAGCCTGGGGTGAGAGCTAGTGTTTGTTAAAGGTAAACAAAAGATGCAAGTAGGTTTTGGTGGATTATATGGGAAGGAAGATTAAAAATGAAATGGCAGAATAAAAAATTTATTCTCATCAAACTTAAAGCTCACCCCCTTAACCAACTCCTATCTGATTTGTTTTAATGATATTTATTACACCATCAAAACCCATCTTCGCAGAGAGCTGGCATTATGCAGCTAATAAATCTGTTTCTTAGGAATGTGGTGAAATTTATACAAGTAATTATCTATGTTAAGTCTATGCAAGGCTTTCTCATCACTGCAATGTCTACAGGGAAAACAATAATAAAATAATGATAACCACAATTATTATTTATTACTAGTACGACGATTATGGTAGTGCCCAAAGATCCCAATCAGCATTTCAGTAATTAGAATTAATTCTGTCAGGCACTGGTTCTTTCTCACCCAGCTACAGGGTGTTGCTAGCGCTCTTCTACAGTATCTGTAGAGCCAGCCTGTGCTTTGGCCATCAACAAAAGGTTATATATTGAATTACCTATGGCCACAGTCTATATGGGAAAGGGCAAGTAGCTCTTTTCACTCCATCAATCCCTTCCCACACCATCCTGCAGAGCTACTCGGAGTATTTCAGTCGCCCAAGCTCAATGCTATGCAGGCAAAAAAGGGGGAGGGGAGTTGTTATCTGATATGATCATAACCTCATCATGTTAATTCAAATTCATTATCCCAATCTTGAAGGGAAGTGAACTGCTGATCCCTGGAGCTACCTGCGAGCACGTTGGAGTTGGAGATTTGACTACCCTCGTTTTAGGGCAAGACTGGCTTTTGGAAGCAGCCCAAAAATGGCAGCTTTCAAGAACACGGCTCCAGTTTCTATGCTGTGGAAGTTTTTCTTGTTATCTTTGATCCATTCAGCTTGAACTGCACCTCGTTAAGTAACTGTTCCCTTTCACCCCTAAATTTCAACACAGACAGGGCTGTGAGATGTAAGTACAAATAGGGAGGTCACAGGCACTGGCATCTTATGAGTGGCTGTATGACAGCTGCAGGGCTTGCATATAGGTCCAGACAGAGAAACAGAGGTGATTAGTCTGTCATTCCTTGGATAAGATTTGCAGGATTTGTAGTTGTGTCTAAAAACTATGTGAGCAAGAAGCCAAAACTACAGTAAATAGAGATGCTGTCAACGAGGGAGAGGAGTAAGAGGTTAAGTGATTCTGCTTGGTGCCTCTGCAAGCTGCAGCCATTACGAGGGAGCAGCTTAATTTCTGCGCTGCACCTACAGGCTTGAAAAGGAGCCCGTCTCTCCTCCTGGTCACAGTTTCTCTTCAGAGCAGGGCACATCGGTCTGTCCCTCATTTCAAAGCCAGCATCCAGCCCAAGGCACTCACCCTCCTAATCCCCAGCCACACTCACCAGGCTGGAAAGAGCTGGGCTGCGACGCTTGCTACGGGTGTTGTGGCAGTTCCTTGGCCTGGCAGCCCAGCAGCACCACTGAATATTTGTAAGCTGCAGTTCATTTATGTAGAAGACCATACATTTTTGCCTGATGAAGACATGTTTTCCAAAGTCTGGCAGCTGTAGAATTCAAAGCCCAGCAGGCGGCTCCGACAGGCGGGGGGGGAATGCGGGGCTCGGCCAGGCAGAGCCTCATGGAAAGGGGCCACCCAGCACCGTATCTCATACCAGGATGTCGTGCCCAACACACAACAGTTATCAGTCCCTCGCTGAAGAGAAAAGTATCACCCACAGTGTAATTTACACCTGCCCCCTGGCAGTAAAGGGTGAAGACTATTTTACCCTCCCATGCAACCTCCCGTTCTCACAGACGCCTTTAAATGGTTTAGCAGAAACCACTGGCGCTGTCTGTCTAGGCACAATACAGCTCTCCTGGCACCTGAAACAAACATCGTATTTTTAACTCCCTATTTCTCTGTTTTCAAAGAAACGTTATAATTTGTTTCCACATTCATTCTGTCCTACAATGGAGCTGAAGCATGCAGATGTAGAAATGCTGCCTGCTCCTCTCCCGGAGTTAAAAGCAAGGTTCTTAATAAGCAGGAAAACACGAAGGGGTCACTAAGAGTAGATTTTTCTTTCATCTGCTATTTCTCATTTTGGGCTTTTTACAACGTAAACACAAACCAGACAGTCTGTTTTCCAGACACCTAAATGCTTTTGCAGTTTTGTCAGACTGTTTCAGATGGATAGCGGCAGGTTTCTCTGTCTTGCATCCAAATGCCGCCCTTCCACACAACGGTGTAAAATGCAGAATGACATCTCTGTCTTCAGCGTAGGTGTAAAGCAAAAGGAATTCGGTCCTCTCACCCGAAACGCTTTACTTCTCCCTGCCCTGCCTTCAAGCCCTGAGAGAGTATATACAACCTTGGTTTTGAAAACAAATCAAAAAAAATCAGAAATCTGAACACTTGCCAAAAGAGGCAAGGTATCGTGGAAAAGCAATTTGGACACGAACCCCGCTCTGCTCCTTAGGAAAAGGAGGATGAACATACAGTTGCCAGATCACACTGCACCAAAAGTACTCGCTTCTTGTGCCTGAATCTCTTTCTATACATGACTTACTGCTCTGTCCTTGTGGAATTAGGCAGCCAGCATGACTTCAAGATTAGGAAGCATCATTAAAAGCAAATCTTGAAAAGATAAAGTTTGTAGGACAGGATCTGTCTATCTTTGGTAACTGACCACAGAGAACTAAAACTAAAGTCTGCTTATAAAGAAAGCCAGCATTTCATCCAAGATGAGCCTTACGTCAAGTGCTTCCTATTATTAAGGCCATATTCGGTAAAGATTTCAGCACTTTGGGTTGGATTAAGAAGAAAAAAGCAGCAAATTAAAATGTTCCGGTGAAACTTTCTTTGTTAGAGAAATATCAGACATTCCACTTACGCAGCAGCTGTATTTGTCTATCCCAGACACAGCTGGAAAAAAATGATGCCTTTTCATGGGATTTTCCATTCCTTCTTTCCAGAACACACACATCTTCCACCATTTCCACCACAGAGTTCATTTTTCTCCTCTCCGAAACTAAGGAGCAGTAGCTCCAAGATTGGTTTAAATAAACTCTGTTCTTTCTGTGTGCATATGTAAGTATGTACATATATAAGTACATAGATATGTACTTCTTTCTTTCTGTGTACATATAGATGTGTGTGACATTCAGATAAACAGTAGTTTCAGGAAGGAATCATTCATGTACTTTTGGCCAACTACGATTCAGGTGTCTAATTAGAGCTGGGTGACTGGCCTTTCTCTGTGAGCAATGAAAAATGAGCACTTCCAGAAGGCAATTCATGCTATTTATCATAAGGTAGGATGAATCACCCTACAGATATTCCTGTCTTCCCTCACAAATACAGAGGAAGCCTAGATAACCAGCTTAGGCTGGACCCCTGAAGGAAGCACTGTAACAGCCATTTTAACTTTACAGTCTAAGTAATCACCTCAGCTCTCCCTTTAACAGTAAGGAGGGATGTCCTCCTCCTGCACTTCGTATCTTAGGCATCTATTTTATGGTGAGAGAACCTGTCTCCTTGTCAGGTCTGTCTCCCTCTCTGCAGACTACAGCAGTGGTCTAGAAGGCAAGATCAGACTAAACCTGCCCTAGATATCAACCTTGTACCCAAATGTTGGTTGCAAGAGGCAAGCACCTCATTGCTCCAGAGGGATCTCCTACCTGCCTGCACATAGGAATTAGGAGAAAAGACATCTTCTGGAAACCTTCAAGATTCTTCTCCTCATTGCCTGTGCCACAAATTAGGCTCTTGCTTTGTGAAGGCTGATTTCTTAAGTACCTAAAATATAGGTGTGAATTAGAGGCCAAAATCAGGCAGATTGGAAGCAACTGTGGTTGGCAGTGGACTCAGAACACACAAGATGGTATTTAAGGGACAGATCCCTATTCTATCTGCTGTTTGTCATCCATTTTCTCCTGAAGCCCCATACTACAGCAATCTTGTATGGGCCACAGTTTGAAGAAGCAGGTGAACCACGTGATTTTCCCTAACCACAGATAAAGTGTATCAACTCCTCTATATACTCTACACCTGAAGGAACAAGCAGTAAGGCTAAGTACTCAACCCTTGAGCACCTTGACCCGTCTGTCATAAATAGGCTCACCTGAAAAAAGAATATACCTCATTAAGGAAACCTAGCACTCCTCAAATATGTTTAATCTTTTAATTAAGATTGTTCCTGAGGTTGTTAGCGATAGCTCCACAGCCCCTGAGGTTCCTGCACTATGTCCTACCGTGGGGCCAGCCTTGGGCATGCACCCAGCTTCTTCACACACCCCCATCCCTCCCCTGCACCTCACTTTCCTTCCTTCGTGGGTCCAGTGAAGTGGAACAAACGTCAGGAACATTTCGCACCTGCTGTTCCCAAGGCACCCAGTCCTTTTCAGACTTCAGGATTTCAGTCCTTTTCATTAAAAAGGACCGAGAGGGGTGTTTATGTTCAGCTGCTGTTGGGAGAGTGCTGCGCAGCTCCTGACAGGGACCGGCTAACCCGTTTCTAACAGCTCACTGCTTGCTACGGGTGCTGAGCGCAGGCCCAGGACTGGACTAACCCAACCTCAAGAGATCTATGCTCATATATTTAAAAGATAAGTCACATGGAAAAAGAACTTTTCTGGACAAGGACCAGAATGCTCAGCACACTGCAGGATTAACCGTTTTCTGAGAAACTAAGGGTGTCTCAAAGTATGCTCTCGTTACCAAATTTGTTTCATAAATAACTTCAGAATTGTTTTGGTCAAACAAACCTGGTTATCTTCTTTTCACTACAGTGCAATAAAAACAATCTATTTTTTTTCTCTGCTATGACTAATTCTCATCAAACAGCCTTCCTCAAAATAGGCAATGACTTTAGTTCTATTATGCTTTTTGTCTACACTTTAGGTTTCTTGAGGAGGGGATAATTGATCTTATTTGTTTTTGAACATTTCACTTGTATTCTTTTGAGACACTACTTGCTATTCTACTGTCAGATACCAACTCCAACACACACTAGAATCAATGGCAGAACACGAGGCTAACAATAACTAGCCTGTGGCAAAGAACAGCCAAACTAAATACTCTGAAAGATATTCTTTTTCTGCATGTTTATAAGGATGCACATAGCACCTTCATGAATAGATCATCTTCTCATTGACATTTCTGGTGACCCATCAGTGCCTTCGGTTGGAATGCCATTAGAGTTTAACCCTAGCATGCACTGATTGACATGGTCTTTATATTATATTTAACATAAAGAGATCTCCTGTATTCCTCAAGAAAAACTGCCATTTCTTGTTTTAATTTCTCTAATAATACAAAGATAAAAACCACATAAAGCTTACAGTACCATCTCAAAGGAGATGCTAACAGGAGAGGATTCTAGACGTGTTGCATTAATAAACATACTGCTCTGTGAACTATAATGATTTTGTATTATTAAGGGCACGATCCTACAAAATACTGAGTCCTTCTTACAACTTGAGTCCTTGACTTTCATTGACTTCTAAAAGGACTAGGCTTTCCACAGCAAGTATCCTCTAAAAAGCAAGTCTTTAGAAATTCCACCCATAGCCCTGATTTTATTGTCTCGCAAAGACACATTTGCTCAGTTTACAGGTGAATATTTATTTTTCTCACCTGACAGGTTTGCAAACTCAAGCAGACATCAAGCTGGATTTTTCCCTATTCAAGCATCATCATCAGTAATAAAGGTATTTTTGCCTTGGATACACCTGTGCAACTCCATTAGCCTTCATCAAGGTTACATGTGTGCAGCTGAGGTTATATATGGAAGACAACTGGGATGGAGAGACCTGACTCTGGACACAAATCGACCTCTGGAATATTTATTGCTGCTGATGATGTGAAAGAAGGCAAAAAATGGTGAGGCTGGCAAATGTGCTAAACCTTTCACTGTTTTTTTCATGTAACACATGAGAGCCTTAAGTGAGCAGATGAAAGACAATACATGCTGAAATCTAGGGTTTTGCTTTCATAGTCTCTTTTCAGAGCATTTTAAAAAAGGTTGCTCCCTTTTTTTTTTTTTTTTGTGGTGTAGTTTTAAATGAGTTCATATCAAAGCAGTGCTCAATCTAAAGTATATCTCCATTTGATAACTAAATAATAAAGCGGCAACATTCCTCAGCGTGCTTCTAGAAATAGATGCTGCCTGGTGACTTCTGCTCACAAACAGATGTCTTCACAGCAAAATCCAAATGACGGTCTTTGGCCAGCCGGTTATTGGATTTCTCTAAGTTGATTCTAACATTTTCTTCCCCTATAGACTCCACTCCTTATCCCCGTAAAAAGCATATACTGTAGCCTCAACAATTAAATGATAATGAGCAGACAGAAGAGAAAGGACAGGAAAGATCTGGCATAGCTACAGCTAGCAATCATTAGATTTACAGAGGGGAAAAGACATGCTTCCTAGGCCAACATATTTTTTATGAATAATTGATAAGGCAGTCAGCACAGTTATATCATAGAAATGTAATATATATCCATAATTATAAAACCAGCTTTGTGCAAAAGGACATAATACACTGAAAGGCGATACCAGCCAATATGCCATCCTGAAATAAAATACAGTCACTATTGTGTTAGTTGGCAAAATTTAAATACAGGATTTGAAGCAAGCAAAATGTTCTTTAATCCCATTTTTTTAGCACAGTCCAGGCTCAGTCTGCTCAGGAAAATACTGCAAGGCAAAATCAGCAGCTGCATTAATTTGCTGATGATTGAGAGAAAAATGAAAGTTATCCTCATGGTTTTTTTTTTTCTCCCTACTTGCTACTCTAACTTACTAATAATACGAGAGTACCAATTTATTCCTATGCGAGTATATGAAGCATACAAATTGAAAAATCAATGTAATGGAAAAAAAAGATTATCATGCACTGTTTAGAATCAATCAGCTAGAAACAGAGGGGGGAAAATGCGAAGGCGGAGACATGATGTTTAGAAAATGTACATATTGTACCTACCCTCAGCTAGAGTGTTTGTCGGAAAATCTACCCTTAGTCTAACATGCAGACTGAGCTACATTTTGACCAGAAAATCCTCTTATTTCCAATCTTTTCTGGAGAAATTAATCAGTTGTCTTTTCTTCTTTTAAAAGTCCCCAAATAATAAAAGTATCAATCCCTTTGCCCATAAAAGCCACACAAAAGCACGTAACAAAAATTTCAGGGTGAAGGGATTACGACACTCAAAATGCTTTATTAGCATGACGTCTGAGCATCGTTCACCAGAACGCTGATGCCTTATTGTAGCCCGAAGGACAGACTTTTGTCGTATGTGACAGAGTCCCTTGAAAACATTGACAGCAATAGTTTTCACTTGTGGTCTGAATCACCATTAGCAGTTGAGTTTAAATCTCAGATCTCTCAGTGGTGAAACACTTTCTTCGGCCAAAACCGGCCTCTACTGATCAGAAATAATTACACTCTACGAGTCAGATGTGTAACAAATGGGTCTGAGTCTCAGTTTGGAAATACATTCAGAGGAGGTGGAAAGAATGGCTACTGGCTCTGTGACAGGAGATTCAATCTTCATAAACCTGCAAGAGAGGGGAGGAAAAAAAAGCGACACAAATGCGCCCTACAAAAGAACAGAGCAGATCACAGCTGGAAGGAAGGCAAACCTTTTAATCAGGTCCTTGAAATACAAGCTGCAGGAAGCTAGAACATTTTGGTGGACTTCAAACTCTTTGCCTTCAACAATAATTTTCAGGTCTGTAAACTCTTTCGCTCTGCGTTGCTGGTTCAACTCCTTCAACATTTCTGCAGAACAGAGAAGACAGACAGTGCCAGGGTTCCCATTAAGAGTTTTTTATTTTTACTTTTTACTTTTCATTTTTTTTTTTGTAAAGAAGTAGAGAAACAGGAAACAACTGATATTTTTGTCGGTAAGATTGGCTCAACACAGACAGTCAGAAGTTACGAACAAAACATATTAAAAAAAAGAAAAAGAAAAAGCAGGAACCAGTAGGTCTAAACAACTGAAATATATATATACAGAAAAAAAGCAAAAACGATCCTAAATTTGGAAGGGTTAAAAACGAAAACAAAATATTTCAGCATTAGCAAATCAGAAACACAGAGAATGCATTATCACAGAAAAGTTAAAATAATTTGTTATAATAAAAATCAAGAGCTAATGAATTTCTATCCCAATGCAACTAAGTTTTGAACATACTAGAATAATATTAGTAAAAATGTGGTATTATGGTGCAATATGAACCAGATATGGGTCAAAACAATAAAACTACAAAACCTGCAAAAATAACTTACCCTTAACATTGTATAAATGTGTTAAGCCTCTCAGTTAACAGTATAAAATAGTACTACTAAATAATATGTAAATTACAGTGCATAAAAATTAGCCAAATTATCAATGTCTCTTCCAGTATACCTCAGCTATACAGACTACAATTGTATATGTTTCAGAATTAGCTTAAAAGCATCTTATGATAAAAAATAATCTCACGCAGAGAATAAATTACTGCCTTTTATAGCAATTCCCATTTTTTGCACTCCAAAGATTTTTACCATCACAGCATTTTTATTTTTTAGCCTTCAATGGCTTCATTTACAGCAACAATCAACTTTCACACATCATGAAAGAATCGTAATGATTAAAATAACCTATGAAAGTGTTTCCATCCTGCAATAAAGCACCTACCTTGTGTGATGCCTCCTTTTATAAAGCTTATTGGTACTAACAGAATGAAATAATAGTGTGACACGTCTTCATGTGTGGATGTGAAAGACTAAGCAACCTACATGTTTTATACACTGGCTGGACTTTTATGGGTAAGACTTCCCTCCAACTTTGCAGACCAAAGTGGCTATCAAGACAAATAATATACTTTTCACCTGGGCAATAGTCTGGCGGTTCAGAAGCCAGTGGATCAAGATGATAAAAGAGCTGGTTTTAAATACTAAAGGATTTTGGTTTTATTTTATGTTTGCAATAGGTCAAAGTTCTCCTTTTCTCAGTGTAACACCCTGAACGCATTCCTCTTCAGACAGATCTGTAAATCAGTAACAGTTCCTTGCACGGAGTCCCTCCACACAACACAGTGAAAGGGAGCTGAAGAGTGTGTAACTATAACTCCAGTCAGTGCCGCCGTCGAGCTCGGGCACTAGGCTGCCAAAGCATCACCAAAGGGCCTTATGGTGAATTGAAGACCCAAACAATCTTAGTGTTCTCCTGCTTCCCCAACCAAACTCATCACGACTCATTTCAGCAAAGCACTAGCGGTTAAACAACGTGAAAGCAGGCAAATATACAACAGTTGCATGAAAGGAAATGGCACGTTCTCCCAAGCCCCAACATCTGTGGTGCACATTTTTCAGGCCTAAGTAAATAAATGTCACCTTGCACATTTATGTCTGTTTAATGGAAACACAGTAGTGTCTGAAAGGCTAATTATTCTGTGCTGAAATGGGTCAGTGCTCTCCAGAGAGCAAGCAGATCATTAGAGAGGGCACAGAAATAACAGCAGGCTTGTGTCAGATCTATAATAGGGGAAAATAAACCACTCTGTCCTGTGGGTGCTACAGCAGGGACTATTTTTAACGAATTCATCAGAGCTAAAGTAACAATGATACATTTTGAACAAAACTTAAAATGGAATCCGAATATTCACTCTTCCACAGGGCAGCTTCAGGCTGGAGACGTGTCACCTGAAGTGTGACCATGAAAGCTTCTGGTCTCGGTTAAAGACCAAGGAAGGATGCTTTGGGTACGAGGGATGTTCTACCTGATTTTGGGTCTAAGTGATTAAGTTCTCTGGTTTCACAGGAGCACCAAGTGCTTTCTTAGTTGGATATTGCTGGAGGTGATAGTGGAGGAAGTGTTCCTCTGTCCCTTCTCACACACAAACAAATTTTTTTTTTTTCCCCCTGTCTTGGTCTGTTTTCCCACTTTCACTTACAGCAACCAATTTGCTCTAACCTGGAACGGTTTGCTGTCATTTCATGCCTTAGGGACAGTTACTTTTCCCTCTAAACTTTCTGATATTTTTTTATCCCCCACTTAACTCCATTTTTGTTTTCTGTCATTCCCCTTTTCAAGTTTGCCCAACTACTGTCCTCCATCCCCATTTGCAGTTTTCCTAAATTCCTACTCAAGATCCTTTTCTCTAGCATCTGTGACAGCCCTTTGCAATCTTCCTTGCAGAAGCCTTTCAAGACAAGGGCTCCAACCAAGACTACGTCATACAAATTTAAGATTACCCTTATATAAGGGGTCAATCTCCTTCTCACCTCGTTCCATTTCCTCCTTTATAGCTCACGATCAATCATTCTTAGTGTTCAAAGAGCACAGCTGTATGAATACCAACTGCATAGATGGTTCATAGAATCATAGAACAGTTTGGGTTGGACAGGACCTTTAAAGGTCAGTTGCACTCTGAACGGGCTGGGGGTTTTGGGAGGTGGGTTCAGGATAAGCAGGATAGCAGAGACCATCCATGAGCTCATGGTTATGGCCAAGACTGCTGAATAAGAAGGCACAAAGTTCAGCCACTGCAGTGATGCTGTCTGTACTATCTCCAGTATTGTAAGGGCTGCTTTGAGAATCTGCTTCCTCAGATGGCTCCCCGCGGGTAATGGGCTGATTACTTGGACTTTACTGAGCACCCTTTAATTACATCCAGTCCTGCAATTCCCGGGCACAGTTTCTATCTCTTTACACACTTCATTGTGCTTTATACTGCATGCATTCATTAAGGGGATGCAAACCAGAAAACACAGGTCTGGAGCAGTGGTGCAATGAGGCTCATAAAAAAAAAAGCAGAAATCAGAACAAGCCCTAATCAGAAAATGCAGTCTCTGATATTTGGGGGCCATATTTCCCTCCTGGTCCCCCTGACTTGTTGCCGTGCCCTCCACAGAGAGATGACTACGAACAGTCCTGTATTTTTTGTTGCACAGTTTCTGAACCAGAAAGAGAAGAGGCAGGTGGAGAGGAGAAGGAAGTCAGGAGACTGCATCGATTCATCGATCTTTCTTGCTGAGGCCCCTTTGTATTACTAAATAACTAGCAGGCATTAGTATTGGACACAAGGTTATATCAGAACGGGCCCTCGTTCACAGAGTATTTGTAATGCTCACACTGTGCTTAGCCAGGCATTAATGATTTATGAGGACTCAGGATGAGTTGCAAAACAAATTTTTTCACTAGGTAATAATGCCTGCCGATGAGTTGTAAAAGGAGAGACAACAGAGTGCAGTCCTGGCAGTGAAAAATGATCTCAGCTGTCTCTTGCTAGTCCCTCCTCTGGGCTCCTCCTCATTTTCAGTGTTTCCTCCACCAAGTGGAATTTCCTGAAACCTTTGGAAAGGGATGTGCTGGGAATTTCCTAGTGGCTATTATTCCTCTATTTTATTTGTTCTTACAGAGGGTTTTTTCTTTGTTCACTTTTTTACTCACTTGCATTTTAAAAAAAAAAAAAAAAAAAAGAGAAAAAGATGCAGGTAAACATGAAATGCGAGGATAGTTAAGGTGCAGGGTTTCAGGAGGGTGGGCACTGATGTTCCCTCTCCTCAGTGAATCCCAGAAACAACTCCTGCAGCCACAGTGCAAGGGATTTTCCCTCCTGCCCCAGGTGCACACATGTGTTGGGATTGCAGAAACCAAGCCAGTCCTTTCTGTTTTCTTTGTCGTTAGTGATGCTAATTTGTTCTCATTCAAAGACTGGTTGAATGTTTTCTTCCTAGAGAAGTACACAACAGATACCCTCATGTTCTTCAATAATCACATCAGCCATGCTGAGGTTGAACCTAAAGGGGACTTGACCTGAAACCTGCAACTGAACATCTCTGTGGAGCTTGTGAAAGGAAACGCTTTCTATCTTGCCATTATCAGCCTTCAGATCATTGCTTGGGGGCATTTAAACATAATTATATTGAGAGTCCCAGAGACAATATGGGCCAGAAAGTGTAAGTGACTTTCCTCAGGTCAGGAACAGAGCCATGAAGAGCTCAGAAGCTTTGATTCCTGGTCCCCAGCTCCAACCACCGCACTACATTTTCTCCCTCTTAATTAATGGACAAATTACAAATTAAACTGAAGAGCCCATAAGCCTTGGATCAAATGTAGGACCAAGAATAACTGTGTAATTGTATAGATCAAGTAAAGGGAACAGAAATTATATAGAGAATTTTTTTTTTTAAATTACTTGTGATCAGAAATAAAAATGAACATGGAACTTATTCCCCAAGTTTATTTATTCTGTATATCAAGCAGAGTAGAGACTGGATACCCAATCAAAGATCCTCTCTAATGCACATTCCTGTGGCACAATGGAAGCTCTCAGGTTTCTTTCCACTTTTAATGAAGAACTCTTTACTTAAATTCTAGTAGATAAAGCTTTAAAAGGGGTCAGCAAGAGCTAAAATATAATGAGCTGTGAAATATGGAAGAACAGTTTTCACAAACATCATTTTTTGGAATGGAAAAATTAACCTATTATGAAACTGCAAAGGGTAATTGATGAAACATCACTAATTATTTTTGCGAAGAACATGCAAGAGACCAGAGCTTGCCCAGACAGCCTCATGCTTTCATGATTGGGACAGAAAATGTGGGAAAGCCAAGAAAAGTTATCAAAAGGAAAATCCAATTACTTTCTTGCCTTAATAACTAAGGAGATTAGTTCCCAAGGTTATGCTCTAGTTATGTAAAACAAACATTTTAACCATTAATTGCCAACACTGCCCGCACTTGCTCATTTTGACAGACATAGGTAGAGCTTTTATAGCTACAAGAAATTAAATTACAAAGCAGAAGACCTAGCAGTCACGTAGGAGTTATGAGTGACGGAAAAGAGTGTATCATGGTGAATCTGACCTAATGAACCACACAGGAACTCACGATTTTTTGCCAATTTTGACAACTCTCTCTCTCTCTCCTCACTGCAACGCCCACAGACACACAGAGAACCCCCAAAGCAGGAACAGTGCCACAATGAACTGCTCCATCTGCCCTCACGCGGCTGTTATGTAGCTTGAAGCAGTGGCATAAAGGGACAACCACTAAATGCCCAGTTGCCTCATTAGGTCAGTCTGACAAAGTTATGCAGACACACTGGGTGTTGCATTGGCTGAGGCTGTTCTTCATTCCCCTGGGGCATCTTGACCCTGCAGACCAACGACCACCGAACATCATCCCTTAGGGTCTCCTATAGTTATTGGGCAGGGGTTAGCTATTTCCCAGTTGACAAATATGCCATCAGCTATGGCAGCTTCCAGGTGGTGTGAAGACAAGTGCAAACCTTCCTCTTTAGCACTGAGAACAAGAAATAGGGCCCTTATTTTCTTTTGGTGTGAAAGGAAACAGTAACAGAGAAATGGGGGAATGAGCGAAGCCTTGTGGGAATCATTAACAGATGAGGATGTCTCAAATCCTATGATCTTCAGTTTCCTCCCTGAACCCTAAAAATTATATGTCTAGTTGTCTAGACCACCTCTGCAGTCAAATAGAGACAGAAACAGGTCTCATGCACAACCCAGCCCTTTCTGCGTGCTCAGCCAGGTAGGGTGAACCACCACAGGTCTCACTCCTCAGGGACTACCAGGGGAGATTAGATAACTAGTTGAGACCAGACACCCTTTCATTTTTTGCACAGAGGTGAGTATTAATCTCTTGCACGTAAATACTTTCACATTTACCTTTTGGATCTCAATTCCAGTTGAACTTCATCAAGAGCAGGAGAAGGGGGAGTAATAAAGCTGGGACGCGCCTAAAAGAGTATCCTTTATTGGTGAGATGAGAGAGGCAGACGGATGATGAAACCCTCTCGCTCTGCCCTATGAAGTGCCAAAGGCTGCTAATGGCTTGGGATGGAGGTGAAAAATACTGCTGTGTGATACTAATATGTCCAGCCTTCTTCTCCCAGTTTGTACTGATTAGGGAGTTTCCACAGGATGTCATGCTGCTCCAAAGGCATCTGAAAATGCTTGACTTGGCTGTGGCCATCTCCTGAACGTTTTTCTTTCATAAGCCCTTAAGCCAGATAAAATGAACTGAGAAAAGCTCAACAGGGGAGCACTAGAGCCCAAAAGCACAGGCTCAGCGGGGCCGTGCCCTGCGGAGCCTCTGTTACCCAGCTACATTCCCCAGTGAGATGGAGCATATGCTGATGGAGAGATACCTCTGCTGACACAGCTATACCAACCTCCGAACAAAAGGCAACGAGAGTCATCTTCTGCTGGGTTCTGTCAGCACAGCAATGTGAAATGCAAGGTGTGAAGTTGTCATACTCTGAGCTGAAAAAGCTATGGCAGCAGGACTTTGTAGTGCAGACCAACCTGTCTAGATCTTAGAGTTGTTGACACTGTTATACACCTGTGCTGGTACAGAAAACAGTAACAGATGCTGGAGAGTGGGAAAATATTTTTAAATCCCCTACTGAACACCACATATGTGGCTGTATATGATAACTCTACAAGGATTGCTGGCAATGAGATGCCCCATTATGCTAAGTAATTTTTCATTGCTCACATAGACAAATTCCTCTCACCTTATAATGATGAGAAAGGGTCAACAAAGTCAGCTGTGGTGATTACTCACTTGAAGAAGACAACTACAAATCTATGTGTAAATGGAGGCTTTCTAAATATATTAAAAACTCAGGGAAGTCACTGTATCATGTTTTGAAGCCAATTTTTAGGCTAATATCATCACTAGAACTGACATTAAGAGGTATATCAAGGATGCCTTCATGTATGACAGCGTTGGTATTTCCCTGTATTAGGCTGTAGAACCATTTTGATATACTTTTTGTCTATACTCAGAGATGAACAGCACCCTCATTTCTAGAAAATCTCTTTTAAATACAACTTTGGAGATATTTTGGTATCAGTTATGAATAAAAATAAGGAAAAGGCGAGTTTGGGAGCTAGAATGCCTTTGCTGCTTTGATTTATAAAGTAAAGTCTTCTATGGTATCCATGCCTGCTAATTTATAATCATACAGGATTACAAATGCACAGTGAATGTATGTGACTGGCTTTGAAAATGAACTGCATTTACATTACATATGTGGATGCACAGAAAGAATGAGAAAAATTACAAAGACAATTTGATCTCTTTAGTTTTCCAGCACAGGCTGCGATCCGTGCAGGGACGAGCAGCAAGACCAAAGTACCCAGCACAGAAATACCCACTGAGATGTTGAGATAAAGACGCAGTTTCCTACATCAGCATTTGGGGTTTTTTAAAATTTTTTTTTATTTTTTTTTTTCAGGATTCGCCCCTGATTAAATATAAAGTTGGTTGCAGCCTATTCTATATTGGCCAAGGCAAACAAACCCCAGGGGATCTCAGCAAATTGCTAGCCTGGCCCCCTGTTCCATATATAACATGCCACTATTACAGTTAGCACTGTAACTTGATTTCCAGGCAGACAATAATTTTCTCTGGAGACAAAATGAGAGAGAGAAAGAGAGCGACAGGCAGAGAGAGAAGAAAAAAATAAATAAATCTGTAAGCACTGGAAACGCAGAATAGCCCAGATTCAAAGAGAAATTTAGTTCTGATTGTTTTATTTACCAGCAGGCAGCCCTGAATATCAATACACACTTAAGGGAAGGCTAAAATATTTATTACTACGTGATCTGGGATGGATTCAGTATTACCCTAATTGCTTGTAGCAGAAGACTAGCAGATAGCTTTTAGACCTTTTTGATCTCTTCATGTAGTGCAAGGCATTAGCTAAACGTTTCCTAGTTTTGAAGGCTTTGAACAAGAAGCACCCATCTGTGAAACCGATAGTGTAATCAACAGGCTCCCTGACATGTCAGCGATAGTCAAACGCTGACCAGTTTTGGTGGGGGAAGAACAAAAGCTGCGAATTGTGTATTAACAGCAATCAGTCACAGGCGTAGTGGCTGCGTCCGGGTGTACGTGCCGGCAAACAAAACGTTTGCTTCCCAATATAATAAAATAAAATAAAATAAAATAAAATAAAATAAAAAGAGACAGGTTTCTGAAAATAAATCAGTGGTGCATCCGGGACTAATTGCACCTATTAGAGTAAACCAAAAATAAATACAACTGCAAGGTGCAACACCTGCCAATCAAACGCTTCAAAGCACTTAATGTACATTAATTAGCAAGGAGGGGGGGGGGTTCCTCTGCCCATTTGAAACAAAAGCAGTGCTGCCCAGTTTCAACAGGGGCAGGACTTAATTTTTTTCTTAAAATGTACAGCAGTGTAATCAACACAATTCTTTGAAATAAATCTGTCTTTACTGACCAGTGGTAACACACCTATTTTCTAACATACATATACTGCATTATGATGCCTAATGAAAGCAAATAAAACCAACTGAAATCTTTGGCATTGAAATCTCACCTTTTCAGAAGGTATTACACATCATCTAAAAATAACTAAGTACTAAATCTAAGCATTTAGACCTCTACACTCAGTGGAAGGTTTAGCATCAGGCATGTTACGTTCTGGGCTAAATGTGTGTGGACAGCATCTCTTGGTCCAGTGGACATCTCACATGATAGAGAACTTCTTCTGGTACAGACTGTGTCTCCACAACGAGACCTAGTGATTCATCACGCTATCGGAAGAGACAAGCGTACTCAAATAATGTAGAGTAAAAGAATGAAAACACTGCCCGTCAACTCCAGGGGTTTTCTGCAACCCAGCACCTCTTCTTCAGCAACTGGCTCCCTGCTCTTACAGCTTCAGCACGTGTCGGTGGCTGCACTCATCTCCACTCATGGTTATTAAAGAAATAATAATAATAATAATAATATGCTGTTAACTTCTCTCATGATCATAAATGACGATGGGTTTGGGGAAAAAAAAGATAAATACACTATTTTTTTTGTGCCCCATGAGCTGGGGCACGATTGCAGAGACACCTTAAGGCAGAATGCTGGCAGTGGCAGCAGGGGAAAGCTGGTGGAGGGGGGCAGCTCGGTCTCAGAGAAACAAACCTCTAACTTCTGTGTGGTTTTTAGCTTTGGGAACACGGTATCATATGTTAAAAAAGCCACAATTTGTGTCAGATTTTCTTTGAACATCTCCCGACTCATAACATTCTCAAATCTCTAGATTATACCTGTCATGAAGATGTGAAAGACTTCATAATTGATTTTTCTCCTTCTTTTATAAGCTCTGTAAAGTTTTTGTAATTTAACATAGCTGTAGCTGTTTAGGAAATGTGTTGTAAAATATCCTCCTCATTTCTGCCCAACTCGTGTTTGCCCTTAATAGAGTAAACCTTGATTTTTAGATCTTGATTTTTAAACAAACGTTTTGGAAGGTATGGTTGTTTATATTAAGTATTTTTGTATAAATCCTAGCAAAGTTCCTTCCTAGTATTCGTGCTGCATGAATAGTGAATTTATACAGTATGGCAAGAGAATATGAGCTGTGACTGGCCGATAATGCAAGAAACCATTTATCTGCAAATATTGTTTATATTCATATAGGACCAAGTTATCAGGATGTGTTTAAGTAGCTGCCTTACCAAACTCAGAATAAAATAAAATAAAAAAAAGAGACACTTTTAAGAAGTCTGTTGAGATTAAAGGACAAAGATTTATTTAATGAGTATTAAAAATTGTAGGCTCTCTAAGAATTAAGCAAGCTTACAAAGACTATTTTGAAAGCTGAATGGCTTTCACATAATGAAGATGGTTGATAAGACTGGGCTAAAACATTTCAAATACAAACGAAAACAAAGGGAGACCTCAGAAAACACGGTGATTAAGTCAAAATTTCAACTGTGAAGGCAATATACAAATTTCACAATCATTTTGTAATCCGAAAATGCTACTAAGACCAACCCGCAAAGGTGCTGAACCTATGAAAGGATGACAACAGGCAATTTTGAATCTAGACAAGCATGAAAGAAGCATGTTTTTCTCCTTCTGTGTAGTTATGGAAACAGAGAGATATAAAACCCCTCCTAACGGAACAAGGGCTTTTTTCCTCTCTCTGCTCCCATCCGCAACTTTACAGCTGTCACCACAAGTCATCCCGCTCGCTCCTGCAAGCCAGCAGGCATCTGAGGCGAGGAGAGAACAAAAGAGGCTGCAATACAGCTTCAGTTCAAATGACAGCCTCACCAGGGCTCCGGCTTGCACCGGCAAGACAAAGTTGTAAAGTTTTACCAAAGAATTGAAGTAAATTTCTTTTCTACAGGTCTTAGCGGGAAACCAAAGATCTATTTTAATTTAAGATACTGGCGGTGTCTCGTGCTAATGACTGAAATATCGAGACCGATAGCTCCCCAATGGTAGTTTGCAGGATGACAGGGGTCCATAAAGCCGCTTGCAGTGTTCTGAAAAGCCGTACACAGGGAAAAACATTCACTGTTCCCAGTTTTGAATCTGAATGCTAAAGGCAGAGGAAAGTAAGAAACGTTGAGGGCTGAGAGGTATCTTTGAAAGACGTTGCTGAAGCGGTGCAGATGTGGAGATGAAACGTGCTACGGCACGTTTAGGTAAACGGAAAATAACGGGATCTAATTTGGAAGATTCTTGATGGGAATTGATTTGTCTGTCTCGCAATGAAAATCAGAAATGTGCAGACATAGATGATGCAGAAACTTTTCTTTGGTACCCTGGACTTAGTGAAAGTCACATTAGTATTTCCATTGTTTCATTTCTTGGACTTAAACTAGAAAATAAACTAGTCTACCAAATTTACAATGGGAATAACGTCCATCCATGAGCTATTTTACTGATTTGTGACACACCAAAACAGGGCTTACTACTAATTTGGAGAAGAGGGCTGCCTTTGAAGTCCTCTTGAAGGGCAGATGCCTTCTTGCAGGCATCTTAAATTCAATGATGAGAGCTCCAAAAGGAACATACAGAACTAGAAATTAAATAACTACTGCTTATTGTCTGTGGTCTTTTTAACTTTTATTTTGCATTCTTCAGGAACAAACCAGGTGGTGATTATTTACGTGTCTTCAGTGATATTTTGCCCTATGACACGGAGTAGAACCTGGTGTCTCTAACTAGTGTCAGCTCCGTGTCTGAACTGGTTTCAGGAGAGATAATTATTGTAATTTCGTTTTATTATTTCTTATTTCTCTAGACCATAATTTTTCATATATCATACACATATTTATGAAAATTGCAGTACTTTTAGTCAACTATATGGTATTAGCAGTTTACACGTACAAATGAACAACCCTGGGAACAAACTCATTAAAAATCTGTGGCTAAACTTCAAAGGCTTTGGGATTTCAGCTCTCTTGTACTTGCGCTCTCCCCACTCCGGCAGCAGAAGGCCAACATGTATTTAAAAAGAACAAATATCTACCTGGGCAAAAGCTGCCCTTTACATTTCACAAGAAATGTCAATATTTCAAAAGTTGGTTTTGTCTGCCTCTTTCTGTGGACTGAGGATTTCATGTACAGTGTTTTAAAAATGAAAACTCTTCTTAATTTTATTTTTTCATTTGCACGTACATCTTTACATTGCTTAATAAAATGTCATTAATCATGACAATATGGCACAACTGTCATGTCTCGCTACACTGACGTCTTTAGGTTAGTTTGGAAGCATTTTTCTAGGCTATTATTTTTAATTAATACAACGAATTAATATATTTTTATTCAAAATGTCAAACTGTTTTAATCATAACATTAATGTGAAACATTGGCCTAGAAAATAAGATGTTTCTCTGGTACTAAATAGCAACTACATAATTAGATGTATTACACTGTGAAATGAAAATAGAGTATTTGACCATTTTGTATCTTAATGAACTATCATATCTACTTGCTGTTTAAATTTTATTAAGCTGGACAACAAACATAAACCACATTTTGAAACAACAAATTCTGGAAACATACACCTTGTTAATGATGGTTAAATGACTTTTCCAATTAGTGTGATTTGGAAAAAACTCTGATTGAATTGGTGTTTTACAGCAAAAAATAGTTTCAAGGACAATTTATTTCAGTGAAGACACTGTCAATACTACATCAGGCAGTAGCTATTTATCTATAATCACTTTAACTCAATCACGGCTGTGCAGTAACTAGTAGAATTAAACTGATGCAAAGCCCCTTTAGGTGATAGTAAATATTTACCACTTTCTAACCAATACGTCAGTTTAACTGAGAGCAGAATCTGGTTCCCGCTACTGTACTGTAAAATAAGTGTAGTTATACAGACACATGCTTGCAATACCATCAAAGGAGCATTTTTTCTTGATTTCCTGACACTTCTTAATGTTAATTTTCTAGTCAGCTTAACTCACATCTTGGGTTCTGTTTAGTTTTCCTTTCTTCCTGTAGCCATTACATCTTTATTCTACAGCTCCCTCTTGTACACTTGTTATTTTCTCCCAGCAGTATTTTTTAAAGGTAGTAATATATCATTGAGGAATGAGATTAAGTTAATTTGGTGCATTCCTAAGGACATTAAATTGCTAGGCTGAAGTGTAATTTGGGTAGGCTGCAACTTTAAAAAAAAAAATACATAATGCTTTAAGTACAAAATAACACTGAAGATGAACCATCGGCTCCAGGGTCCTTGTCTGCAAGAACTCTAAGAAATGAAAAAAAAAACCTAACCCAGAAGGTTTAGATTAAATTTTGCAAAATGCCTAAGTAACTTTTCAACCTGTGACTTAACGGCTCTTGAAAATTTAACCTATCTATAATTTGTCATAAAGAAAAACACTGATTTCTCCTGAAATAATAGGGTGAAACTGCTTCTGACTAATCTAAGTAATGTCAAAGGCTAAAAAGATAAAGCTGGAAGGAAAGCACCTGCTCTGTAAAACAGCCATTCATTGGAGCCTTAAATCTCTGCTTGTTCTGCAGGGAACACTCTGCAATGACAACTTCACAGAGAAATATGACATCTGCTTTTGTAGGGGGCTATGTATGCAATTCTTGTCTTAATCACACGAATTTCACATAAATTTAACACCAATCTTTAATAGTGGTTTAAGTAAAAGAAGTCAGAGTTCAGAACTGGAATTGCGAACTCTAGCTATTCTAATGGGCTTTCCTCTGTAGTTGATGGACCCAAAAAACAGCCCAAACCAGCTCTTTTATGGTTCTTTAGTATTCAATTTGTAAATGAGAAAAATGAATATAACTCTCTAAAACCAACTGTAGAGTATCACATAGAGCTTCTAGAAGAGAAAAACACCTTCAATAAATTACTCTGACCCTACTTGGAGAACAAACTTTTTCAAGCTCTTTTTGAAAGCAGACATTTGGTGATGCACCAAAACAATGCCTTCCTCATGCCAAAAATTAGAAAGCCACAAAGATCTCCATTATTTTGAATCTTAAAAAAAAAGTGATTTTTCTTTTGTAATATATAACAAGACAGCTGCTGTAGATTTGTATGGAATCTACTGACAAACATGGCTGCTGATTATATTTTTGGCTTGTTTTCTTTTATTTTTGGAAGAAGAGGGATAAGTAGACTTAGAGACAAAGTTCAGAGGAGTGAGGCTAGGAGTAAACGTGGTGCAAAGACATCTTGAGGCAGGATAACCATAAATAACGATGGTAAAGCAGTAAAATAAAAAATATCTAAGAAGAAAAATAAAAAGAAAAGACCTTGAGTTTCAAGGGACTGTGCCAAGCTATAGAAAATGAAAGGCATGTTCTTAAGTGCCAATGGTATAGGTCAAGACCTTAATGAAAATTTTCTAACTATTAACTGTGCAAAGTAGGGTTGTCTAGGATGGTGCCAGTGGCAGAAAACAGCCTGGGAATGATCACAGATATTGTTTAGTATCGTGAAAACCACATATTACCTCACATGTACATACTAGGAGTGATCCAGGAACGTTAATAGCTGTGTTATGCTGCAGCTAAATCCTCATAGACCAGGCTAATGCTAAAATAATGGAAGTATAAAAGATTTTTAAAAGTTACACAACTTTCTGTGACAGATAGGAAGAGAGAAACCCTCTGCTGCATTGGACCTTCCTCAAAGAGACTTTTGTCCTCCCGTGAAAACAGAATCATAACTATGCAGCTGTGGCAGATGTTAGTATATGAATATTTATATATCCAGAGGATATTTTGGTCTACCTCACCAGGCATGTTAATATTTGAATAGATTAATCAAAGTATGGAGTTCACAAAGCAAACTGCCCCCTCACCTCCTCCTAGCTGGATGCGGATCCTATTCTGAATGATGTGATGCGCCTGATGTACTCATCCCCAAAGCTCATGTGTGCACCATCTCACCAGGTACCTCCTGACCACAAAAGTGCTGGGTTTCGAAAGGACCCAAGGAATTATAGAAAAACGGGGCAACACAGTGTAGTGATGTGTGGGAACCTCTAGCTCAGGACCAATTGCAGGCTGCTCTGATGGTGCTGTGCTTAAACCTAGAGCTTGTCCCTCCAGGAAAGATTTCCAGCTGTCCCAACAGCTCTCACATGTATCACCAGCCTGTGCTTGGACCTGTGACAACAAAGTCCTCCTGGCACTGTACAGCATGGTTTGCCCCATCAGCTTAAGTCACATTTAACCCAAACTGCTCTACATCATCCTTTCTGGCATTTAAAGCAAAGACACCACACGTCCTGAAGTACTGGCCATGATGGGTTGGTGGAAACTTCAGCGATAAACCTTTAATATATATGTGTGTATATATATCTAGAGAGAGAGGTGTATATATATATCTAGAGAGAGAGGTGTATATATATATATCTATATATCATGGAACTATAGGAAATTTAGAGTTTGCGTGAATAGTGGTAACACAACAGAACTTTGAAAACCAGAACGGAACTAGATTTCTTTTTTAGAAGCACGTTATGTAGACACTCACACACACACGAAAGGCTCTGACATTACCGTGGGAGGAAGCTAAATGGCATTAAAGCAAGACTACACTTCAAATTGCTTTTTATGTCTTAAAAACTAGCAAAGGAGAACAATGTACTCTACACGCCTATTCATTTCTACTAGACTGGAAAGTAACACAACTCTTGCCCTTTTATCAGCTTCAAGTTAAAAGTATTTATTTTGTACACCCATTACCAAGTTTATAACTTCACAATTAAGATACACGTGATCTGGTAATATATGTTGTTAACTCAGTATAATTTCCCAGTATTAATGGTATCACATGCAGATCAATGTTTTTAATAAGAAGAATCGCATCTGTCCTTGAATGATGGAAAAATAACTGAGCTATATTTATTAAAATCTTCATTCTTTTTTTTTTTTTTTTTAAATGAGAAGTGGGGCATTCTTGGAAAATCTAAAAAATATTTAAGGAAAACATCTGAGCAGGTTGCTTTTTCTCAAGGCTGGGAAATGCTGGAAAGACCTTTGATGTGTCAGCTTTGACGGTTGTTTCAGTCCACCTCTGTTAGCATCGCAGCAGACGGCTGAGGAGGCAGTTGTTTTCCTTGAGCTCACAGGTCCCTCAGGACAGGAAAGCTCTCCTCAAAATCCTGCTTATTAAATATCAATTGTCATAAAGACACTTGTATACTTTTACACAGGGTACATATTTTGGGCTGAAATTAATCAAATCTACATTTCTCTGTGTAAAAGGCATTTAGCCTTAACTTTGTTATCCAGGCTTCTTCAGACGGTGACAGACACCTCCAGAGGAAGAGTCTTCTCGCTTCCTTGGACATCTGTTGCAGCACAGCTTGGTTTCCCCCAGGATTGTCCATCTCTCTCTATTAAGTACAAAGGAAGGCTAGCTGATTAGCTTTGATGAGCTGTCTTCGTTTTTCAACTCCTTTGATCCAGTTGGGTTGACTCTCATCCACTGAAAGGCAGAGACTGCCAAGGTCTGCCCGCATCGCTCTCAGGGGATGGGGAGTGCCCAGGACAGGAGCCACTGGCATGAAGGACACCATGCATAGGCTGGCAGCTGATTAGGACAAAAAGGGTCTCCTGGTCTGGGGAAAATCAGCACATGACTTTTTTCTCTATTTATTTGGGAAGTCATCGGGAGGGCTAAAGCCATAAAGGCTCTGAAAGAAAAAAAAGATGAGAACTGAATGCAAAGAGGAAAAGGGGAATTAAAATAGAAAGAGAAGGAAGTTTAGGGCTTACTTTTGACAGCCAAGCTATTGGTGTGGGCATAACTGAGGTGGAAAACTGTTACAACCCAAAGGCCAGATGACTGCTTTTGAATAGTAGCTACATAAAAGCAATCCTTAATTGGTACAGTTTTGTCCCTAGTTCTAGTGCAACTTTCATTACAGAATTGCTATTCAGAGCCTAGGAATATTTGCCATCCAAAATCACGTTGAAGAAATAGGGTAATAATTTGTATTTCCGTAGAGACTGAGGAACCACAGCAGCATATCAAAGAGAGGAGAAAGAGAGCTAGATATCCATAGGAGGCAATTTATTTATTTAAAAGCATTCATGAAAGGTTGTCTTTAATCTGAACTATATCTGCCAAAAATAATAATTTGAATGAGTACTGAATGAAGGGCAACTTAAGACTTTGATTGCTTTATGTGTTTATGCCACCCCACTGCTTGGTGGCTTCATCAGCCCCACCACACGCTGCTGGCTGATTTTCTTAGGAGCTGCTACTCATTCGTGGTCCTATTCTCCACCATGGCTGGGCTGTGATGCTCAATGCATCGCTACCTCAGAGCCCCCAACCCTTCTGGCAGAACAACCCTTTGAGGACAGGCACGGGGCCACTGCCACCACCTCGTTTGATGGCAAAGTTGACCAACAACGTGTTTACTCTGGCTCTGGAAATCCAAACGCGCCCTCCTCAATTTTGATCAGAGAAGCAGCGCGGCTCCGTTTGCCTTAGAAACACCACCTACATCATTTGGAACCTGAAAAGCCGCAACCGGGCTGGGATTTTGCCCTCCAGCTTTACCCTGCAACCCAAATCTCCCGCCTGACAATGAAATGCTTTGCTGCTGCTCTGCCAGGACGTGATTTTCTTTCCACCCAGCAACAGGCACGACGGCATTGGAAATCGCACCGTAACCCTGACAGGCGCTCAGAAACCTTTCAAGGCCAGCAGAAAGAAAAGACAGAAAGGGAGTGAAAGAAAGACAGAAAGAGTATGAGAGGATGGGGAAACTACACTGAATTAGAGTTAATTAAACCCAAGCGTTGACAATGTTTAAATAACAGGATTCTGCACCTAGCCCTGGAACGCCCGTACGAGCTGTCATTTAATTTAAAAGAGCACAATAGCTAAATGCCAGTCTCCAGGCAGATCTTTTGCATCTTCCTGATACCGTATTAAAAATTTATTATAAAGGAGAAATTCAGAAATTTTTTTTCAGAGTTTGATAATAGCCTTCTCAAACTTCACATCGCAAACTCTCGATATGACACTTGTTCCTGTGAAACCAAGGGAAGAGCTGTCCCAGAGAGCTCTAGGAAACCACACCCCCAGAATCTGGAAGTTAATCTCCCAAACTAAGTCCCAGTCTAATTTGAAGATGAAAAAAGGAAAGCATTTTGCTAGCAAGACAAATAATCTAATAGAAAGTGCCCCTACCATAAAACCAGTTCATAAAAAAGCCCCATTAGTAAAACATTTAATCAAAACCTAGTGAATATTGTACCGCATGTTTTTAAAGAATAGTGCTAATACTTGGCAGTGCTATATTCAGCTTTTCATTTTCAGCATGCTTTAAGAAGGATCTCATTAATTCTTCCATATCCTTTTCAGTGGTGGTTGCAGATCTCTTTTCAACTGTGATTTTTCCAAAATGTTTTCTCAGCTTGAATTTATTTGAATTAGCATTTGTAATAGAAATCAAAACAATCGGAAATTAAGTACTGTATTTTAATATAAATTTTGATAAAGAAACCTTGCAGCATAGTTTATGACACTTTCTTGAAAACAGGGTATCTTTAATGAAATTTGGCTATTATTTCTTCAGCTATTCAAAATTTTCATTTTTTCTATATTAATATTTGGTTTTGGTATTTAATCTCATGTTACTCAGAAAATACTGAAAAGTATAAATATGCTTAATGACCAAAATTGTCAAATCGGTGCACAGGATTTATATGGAAGAAAACCACAGCAAGCTGGTATTTAGTCTCTCAATAGTGACCTTGATGACCTATAGTATATTAAGACTAGCATTAAGAGCTCCTGATGACAAACTTAACACGCCTATTTGAATGTAATTTTTGACAAAATTATTGAAAATAAAGTAAGGTCACAGAGGTAATCCACGATAGGGGGCAGAAATTTAGAGAGATGCTAATTTTGAAGCTCCTCGCTCTCAAAAAGCAGAAGACAACCTTATTTTGCATTACTCAGCTGGAAATATCGCACTGGTGGGTGCTTCTCCAGATATGAAATTAGAGGAAGACAGCGGAGCTTTAAGTGATCTTGGTGGGGATAAGAGTAATGAGATACTCGAGTTCAGCCAAAGGTACAAGCAGAAAGGTTATCACTGAGGACAAGATACATGTTGCCTGAGGACTCAGATGGACACAAGCTTTAAGGTAACCTTAAAAGCATGTTCATCAGCACTGCCTGACAGTGGAGCACCCAAAAACTCTCTGGGCACCTCCCTTGTGAGGCCACAGCTCCCTGGACACCAACCCTCCAGCTTTCAGCCCCAAGTCCCAGGTCACAGTGTGGCATCAACCCTGTCTCAGATCCAGAGGAGCAAAGTCTGGGGGATACCTTCTCTAAAGACAGTGATTAATTGATTTCTGGCTGAATGCTGGAGCCTGAAAGCTACATTCAAAGGTACGGCAGACTGAAAGCAGGACTTGTGTAAGGCTTGTTTTTGACATTGTTTAAATACCAGCAGAAATCAGCCAAATGAGGTGGACAGGTAGGGTGCAGGTAGGGTGCCTTATTGCAATATGGGCTGACTTTCTCCCTTTCAAAACGCATTCATGTGTATGGGTAACCCTCCCTCCCTTCCTTTTGGAGGCTGAGAGATGTTAAATAAATGATCAGCTGAAACACAGAGTGCTCTTTGTGGGAGAATGCAACATTGAACTCTTTTAGCAGTCCTCCCTCTCACGCGTACCTAAAAGAATTTCAGTGTCATACTACAATATGATGGGGTCGCTGAGACACAACATTATGCACACAGTGAACCACGAAGCCGAGGAAAAGGTGCCAGGAAATCAAATACAGTGATACAGGACAAATGACATTTCTAAAGACAACAAATAACTCTTTATTTCAATCTGGTGGAAGGAAAAGCAGAAAGGGACAACACACTGTGAAAAATACAGGAAATTAGAAAAGCTTGGGCTATTAATAGTTTCAGTGCAAATTAAAACAGCAGAGAGAGAAATATTCTGTTTTTCCTTCCGTTGGGCTCTACTGCCCTACTAAAAATCTTCTCTCTTGAAGCAGTAACCTTCACAGATCCTAACACGGGTCTAGATTTGCTTGTGTGCCCCTCTCTTGCTGAGAAATCTGTCCTTCCTAATTACTTCTAGAGCAGTGACAAAAACCTTGTTGATCCAACCAGACAAATTGTGGGAAGTAAAACATTCAGCACTGTAACTATGAGCATGCCGACTGCTGAGAGACGGGGATGATAATAGCACTGTTGATAACAATAAAAGGGACATAGGGAAGGATGAGAACTTAATTTTTGGCCATGTTCCATTTAAAGCAACTACAAAAGGCATCTAAAAGAGATGTCAGAGGCAGAGACTCTGACAAGACATCTAAGAGAAGGTGTCAAAGAGGCAAGGGGCTGCTTGCAGGGATTTCACTACCCGGCTGAAGTGATACAATCTTCCTCCCCAGACACTGAATACAGGTATTATGATACAGGATTTCTTTTTTTTTTAAATTTAATTGTGAAGGTAAGACAGTCTTAAAGGATCTTGATATGCAATATATTTGTGTTGCAAAATCTCATTTTGAGAAGCGTGCTGCCATCAGACGCAAGCATTCTCTCCCTTTCCTTGAGGGAAAACATGCAGCAGTTGCAGTTTACAGTGGGCAGATACTTGAGTGGAAATGCTTTGATTCTTTACTAGTTATGCTTTAAATAAAGAAGATAAATGTCTATCTCTTTACAGCTTTGAAGACTGGGTCACTTGTGCTTGGTCTATTCCCTGCAGTCTGTTGTAGCATTGTATGATACACACTCAAGTACAGGTCCTTCTCTATTAGCCTTAAAGATTTCCTTCTTTTGTTCTTCTTTCCTGTTCAGAAGCATCATGGCTGTTGTCACTGGAATGTTGGAAGCATTTTAGATGACTCCTCATTCTAATTGATCGATAGCATGCCTCTTTGATTTAAAAACAGATGCATAAGTACCACCACCCTGTTAAGGTGGGCTTGTTGTTCTTCCAGGTTACTCTACAGCTATCACTTTTTTAATTTCTCCCCAGTTCTCTATCAGTCTTGACCAGTCTGGGATAATTTGGAAAAGATCTTGATCTTTACTGATGAGGAGAGTGAGACCAGGGCATGGACATGAAGGCAAAGCTCAAGAGAGGCCTTTTGTGAACCTCACTGCAAGAAACCCTTGTCAACCCGAGACTCCAGGAGGGCTTGGCTGTAATGGAGACTGGGTCATGGGACCATCAGCAATTTCTGGTTTTGCTCCTTGGACTGAAGTACTTTGCAATGACTGGTGCCTTTCTGTATATTTGAGTAATACTTGTTTGGAAGATTTTGAACATTTCTTTCCTCCATTTTTTCCGGAGTCAGGTTTGTCTGTTCCCAGGATGAAGCTGATGCCTTCAAAAAGCCCAGGTTAAGCACTTTCTGCACAGGAAATTCTAGCATAACCTGGCATCAGCGTCTGTGGGCAGACTGGACTGATAGGCATCAGAAACAGTGCAATGACAAGGGAAGAAAATACACCTTCTGGAGGATGAGCAGTTAGTGATACAGACCTACAGCTTCTACACATGGCTATATTTAGGGAACCTCCCCTGCAATACAGAGCCTCTGTGTGCCCTTCACGTACCTAAGGCAGGATGTCTCTGTTGCTTCCCTTTCTCTAGAAGGATCTTTTTGTACAATTCCAGCTTCAGCTTGTCCTATAGAGTTTCTAGAGTTTTGGTCCTTCACCGAGGTCCTTACAGACAAAATGCTGATGCCTGCTGGACTCTCCTGCCATGAGTTTGCCAGGAAGAACAAGTTTCTTAGGAAAGCCAAGGAAAGCACCGCTACTCCCTGTTCTGCAATAGCTAGAGGAAACCCTGTGATTCCTGTTCAACTGGCTCTAACAAAGTTTTCCATATAGTATGCCCATACTTCATACAGCACACGTTATTTTTTAATCAGAAAACTGCCTTTATTTTCAAATGCCATCTATGATCTAAAAATATGCCCCTATACAGGAGAGATTCTGTTACTGCCCATGCATATGTGCAGCGCATTGGGGAGCACCGTATCACAAAGAACATTTTCTTTGTGGATCTTCTTTTCAGTAACTCTCTGGTTGCAACACAGAAGTCAGTATTTCAGAAAATGCAAATCCTGCTGAATTAGTGGTTCTGTGGCACTTANATGTTTTACAGTAAATGAGTGATAAAAGATGCACTGCTTGGATTCTTGTCTTTGCTAGTAATTTCCAATATATATGAAGAGAATGAAACGTTTAAACTCAGGGATGGGGGATTAAAGGATATCCATGATGAATGAGCTGTAGAGCTGAAAAGAATTTGTTGTACATCCTGACCAATATAGCAGTGAAAGTAATCAATCCATTACCTCTCTACTGAGAGAAATGGCAGAGAGATAAGAGGATAATGAATGCCAGGCACAATACTGATAAGGAAGACACTTAAAATGACCAGCCGGAATATATTCCATAGTTAATAGTGCTGACAAAAACAGTGACAAAGTAATAATTTATTCATGGAATAAGAGCCATTCCTGTGAAAATCAAGGTAGCATTTTAAATTAAGGCAACTATTGAAATTAGAGTAGCCTTATTAACCAGTAGCCGTTAATGAAGTATTGTAGAAAAGAATACTTTTAAGGGCTCATTTTGCCATTAACATATGGGCTAAATTACAAAATCCTGTTACTTACAAACGCAGACATCTTTTTTTCTCCACCAAACCCTCTGGCTTTTTCCTTAACCCTTTTCTTTAATGCAATAAAAATTCATATGAAGCTCTGCATATTCACATGCAGCCTGAATGGATAATGCTTCTGCCCAGTGCTGACATGCTCCCTATCCCACAATCTTTTAAGAGGCTGACCTAGATTTTGAGTCCAATAATAACATCGAGCACTGCTAAGGCTAAAATTTAAATATATTTGATGATTCAAAACGCAACACTTAATTAAGAAACCACACCTATCTAAAAACTGCAGGTAATAAAAACTGTTTGTTTTTCTCTGTGCCTGAAGATTGTACTGTGCGAACATACTGTGCTACACGAAGTGTTGGGGATATATAAAGCACAGCAGCAACTGTGTTGAATGAAATAAAATCTGCATTTGCTCCAAATGGCTGAGGTTACAACGAAAAATCAGGCTGCTCGATCCTGATTTTCTTTTCAGATTTCATTATACCATTTCGTAAACGCTCACACTGTTTCTAAGAGAATGTGTGGGGTCATCATCTGCTTGGAAATTAGACCTGTGGTCAAGTATACTGTTTTTTTCCTTGTTCACAAACAAGCTATCGAACCATATAACTTTCTGACCCAAAAGTCTATTATTAAAAGTTTAAAACTTTTATTTTCAACAAAAATATCTTCCAATTATTCAAAGAATCTCTTTCTCATATTTCAGTCCTTGTGCCAGACAGAGATGGGTTTAGAGGGCTTATCACTTCCCACATAGAATAATTTTCTCCCTGTATGTTCCTGACAGATACAGAGCTGTACTGTCAGATCTGTTGTCTCATCTTAGATGAAATTAAAACAACTTTCAGGGACTTAACGATATTTTGAGAATTTATATAAAAGCAATTTAATGTATCTGTTATAGTTAGGAAATTATTTATGCTACAAACTCTAAGGGGGCAATTACATCTTTCCTCCTCCTTTCTAATCAGGATGGTGAAAGGTTTTTGTAAGCTTTCAAGTATTAGTTACTTAGGTCCTTGACTGGAAAGTGTCTGAGGGAGAAAACAATCACTAAATTAGGTAAAGCCTTCTTTGGTGGGCAGCACAGAAGTGCTTAGGAGAGAGGGAAAATAGGTCTTTAATGTATATATACAATATCTTCTGTTGCAAGTGAGCTCGCAGAGCAGACGGCTGCAAGACGGAAGAAAGAGGCTTGAGATCCCCCAGCTGCCTGCATTAACCCACAGCAAAAATAGGGCTCGCTCGGTACTCTGAGCACAAACCAGACTTTTATTCAATTCCATCTGAGCTCACGCAGAGATAGTGACAGTTTTCTCAAAAGGGAACACAACTCGCCTTCTCAGCTCCTGAGTATCGGTAACGAGCTGCTCTAATCGCCTTAGAGTGGCTCAAAATAACTGGGCAAAAGAAATACTGCTGAAGTAACCCCTGTTTTCCACTGAAATTTTGCTGTTTTGTCATGTTCTGATCTGGATTTTCCAGGTGCAATTTCTGCCACATTCCCATGGGCAGACAGATAATTTCGAGACACCTGATAATTCTCTTAGGCTCCCAATACCCTGACTGATGACTGGTCCCTTTGCTACAGAACCTTCAAAAAGCTGAATATTTGGTCCATGTGCACCCTCACCACTGGGGATTCAGAATGCAGATGATACACCCTGCCCTCCTTCCCCCTCCAGCCCCTTCTTCTCTCTCCCTCCCTCCACTGACCTTCTTTCCTTCCTCACCTGCCTGTTCCTATTTTTTCAAGAATCCCGTATCAATTTTGCAGGTCGTGTCCTTTCTTTCAAGGACTGGAGCTGGCAGTATCGAATTTTATGGATTCCCAGGGGGAACTCCATCAGGTTTCCCTGCATTGTGGGAATGCTCCCCATCAGTTCTAAAGAAGCCGCAATCCAACACCATGTTGGACTGCTGTAAGAAGATTGTACCAGTAGCCCACGGCGACCATCCTCCTAATGTAGAGACTTGGACTAAATCATCTCTTTGAGGATTATTTCAACTCATGAGAAATCAAATCACTTCCCTCAGTCAACGTGGTCTTTTCAGGTTTACTCTGAACACAGGGTTTGGTATGATTGAGAAAAACAACGTTTAAAACGCTCAGTGCTCATCAACACCAATCCAACTGACAATGGTTTCCAGCTTACAAAGCAAAGCACGACGAGGAATATGAGGAATAAATTAAATGAATAAAATTAAAATGTCAGCAGAGAAAGTAACTAATCTCCATCAAGTCTCTTATGTAATCCAGACCCTTTTGCTGCTGTTATTATTCAAAACCCTTAGGGAACTAAGGATCTAGGTCATCTGCAGGATAAAGAGTGTACTATCCAGGAATCAATATTCACAGTAGTAAATTAAATTATAGCCCTCTCCATGAAAAGAGTTTTATTATTACAAGGAGTGTTGACAATTTAAACTCAACAGGAAAAAAATGAATTTAAGCTATCAGATAACTTTTTCACTATGGCATCTCCCTGTACACCATGCTGTCACTTAAACCGTCAATAATTCTTTAACTTTCCGGGAAATAAGATACTGCACTTTCCCGTAAGCATATGGCTACTATAATGATAGGCTTAGATAAGGCAACACATCTGTTGGGAGGACCATTTCAATTAATACTGACAAAATTATATTGCTATTAACACTAAAGAAACGTCAGCACAACTGATAAGGCATTTGAGGAATCCTCCAACGTGCCATTGCCATTTGCTACGCAATTTTTAACCACGGCGCTGTGATAATGGAATTTCTAATGCCTAAAACACGTTAGAGAAGTTGTTTTACAGGTATGCTTGCAGTAGACCTGTAAAATTGGCCTCGCAGCTTTGAGAGTTGCCATTAGCTGCAATGTCTTGGTGTAGTCTCCTACTGTTTCTTCCCCATGTTTTTGGTGGTCGACCTGTGTTTACCTATGACCAGCACCCCAATTTAAGACACTGCCCAGATGCAAAACTCAAATCTTATGAGATTTTTCAACTTAATTGAAGTTGATAGCATGTGATTTGGAACCGAAGGCAATTGTACAGCATTTATCTAAGCAGTCACATTCCTGTTTTTAAACCTCCACAGAAAAGCTTCTCATTTCATGGTACATTATGAATCTTACTCATTGCATTAACTGATGAGGAAGGCAGACTGGTTTGATTGATTGCTTAAACTGGCAGAGCTCTACTCATCTTAACTGCACACTCCGGGGCATTCCAGTGCTGCTCTGTGCCGTGCCGGCTGCTGGCACAAACCCTCCAACCCCCCTTGATCCAAACCAAAGGGAAGTGGCCCAAGAAGATACAGGACTTCCACCTTCCATCTCTGACAACACGCTGCTTCCTTCTCTAGCACTGGAAAGGGCTTTTTTGACTCAATGTCTCTTTGTAATCTGGTGAGAAAAAAAGAAATGTGTAGATCAAGGAGAAATGTTGCTAAAGAAATGCAGCGCTATTCATGTCAGAGAATCAGCTGATTCCTTTTCTCAGACGCATATAATCCCCCACAAAAGACTCTATAAAGCCACATAACAATGCTACTTTGGGAAAACTTCAGACACCTGAAATTCAGAAAACTGTGCAAGTAAAGTGTTAAGACCAAGATTAAGGAACGAGAGAAAGAATCGCTTCATTTTTAGCAACAGTCATGCAAGGTTCAAATACATCCAAACGCCAAAGTCACAGTTTGCTAGTTTATTACAGAACACCCGAGGCTCAGCTTGCACAGAAAATTAGGAAGGTTTTTCCTAATTGTTTCCCAAGTGTACAGATGACAACACATAACTACAATTAATATATTCTCCTGTTTAACTTGGGAGGTGGGAAGGCATTACTATGAACCAGTGCCTCTCTTGCCAAATGAACCAGCAGATGCAGCAGGCCCAAGAGATGCTGAACCTTCTGATCCCTAAGACAGCCAAGTTGTCGTGATGCTTCAGCAGCATCAGCTGCCTTTGAGGAACACGAAAGCGCCAGGCACTGCATACCGACACGTGAAATGGGTTCTCACGTGCCACGCGTTTGGGGAACGAAAACACACGTCTGTCCTTCCACGTGTGTGTGACATCGACGTGAGGGGAAAGGACCTCCTGAGGTTATCGTCTTGCTCTTGCTTCTGTAGTGCTCCTCCGCCGCCCGCAGCCAGCGGAGTGCCGAGATCGCAGGACCCACCACGCCTGTCAGAACAAAGAGCTTCTGTCAAGTGCCTCCGCTGATCGTAATTAAAGTGGCACCAAAAATATTTAGAAAAATGGAGAAAGGAGGGAGCAGATGGATAGAAGCAGGAGCTGGTGGTTTACTCCTGGCTGCTTCTCCTCAGCAGGGAGGTTGCAGGAATAACAATGGGTTTTCTTTCCTGATCCTATCCTGGCCAGGTGATTAAATATCCCCTTTTGTCACTGCAGCCTCCTGGTGACTGAGATCTGCTCTGGTTATGGATGAACTATTCCTTAATCATAGTGGGGGAAAAAAAATATCACCAAAGCCGCTGCATTCTGTAGCACTTTGCATTCACATTTTGGCTGAGAGCAACGCAAAAAAGGAGCAAAACCAAAAAGCTCTTGCACATTAACCTGCCTGGCCCAGGAAACACACATTTAAAAGACCATTATAAAGGACCATTACTACGTTTGAACGTGCAGCACAATGTATTGCCAGAAGACAACTGATGGACAAAGCTGAAGAGCAACCAGGTCTGACCAGAATTCAAATCCTACCCCTGTTTTATCCTCTCTTTATCAAGCCCAAATCGCAATCCCTCCAGCTCCTCTCCCTCCCTGTCTCTGCACACACCGAGTTAACAAAAAAATTCTTGTAGCTGTTAATGAAAGCTTATAGCCTGCAATATACCGTTGAGCTGCCCTGATTCTATCTAATACACATTTTATTATTTCAGGATTAATAACAAGAACAACCAACAACACTACAATATACTTACATGGCACCTTAATTTGAAGATTGCAAAGGATATTACAAAAGACTGAATAAGTATTAATATGTCTTTGTCCCTGGCTGGCAGAAAACACCGATACACACACACACACAAACAAAATTCATTTGGGATCTGAACAAAGAATCCTTAACTCTGAGGGAGGAGGGTGTCCATAACCCTATTTCTACGCAGAACTTTAATTAGATATTAAAACACTCTGCTGCCCCATGACCGAAGTCAGCCTGTCACACAGCGGTTTAGTGAGCTGAAAGCCAGCCTTGGATGGTGACAGTGGATCATGTCCCACAGCAACCCTACCGTCAGGCTCACATTTACTGCGGTCACTCTGGTTTTCATGGTTTTTGTACATTTTATGCATTACAGTCAAAAACAAAGCTAGATTATGGCCTTACAGTTAAGAGTTAACTGCCTGGCATTCATTTATTCTTCTGTGCCTTAGATTTTATCAGAAGGTCTGATTACTTATCAGTGCTGATGCCATATGAATTACATCAAGATGAAGAATTTACATGAAAATAAGTCATCAGCACTTCGTGCCGAGTTCCATATGACTTCAGAGAAAATTATAACTTTTCTATACAATTTAAAAATCCTCCTTTAAAATCTCTTTACAGTATTCCATAGGAGAGATGAAAACCTTTCCTCTTACTCCTCCTCACCACAAAAATCCAGAAAAGGGGGCCGCTATCCATTAAATTAGGTATCCAGATTAGTTTACAAAAGCATATATACTTTTAAAATAATCTCATTATTGTTATAGTCCAATCGGACTACAACAATTTATAATTTTATAGGCCTGATCTATATGATCTTATGCATAATTTTAAGTGCACAAATGCTTGCAAAGGTAAAATGACCATTTTGAGTAAGAGATTGCAATGTATTAGTATATGCTTAAATCACAGTATGGCTGAGCTGCAGTTTCATTCGCTGTCTGCAAAAGAGAAATGTAACTTATGTTCAGAATTTGAGTGCAATGTTGGAATGATCCAATATCAAATTGTACACGGGCATACAAATATACAGCTTCATTATTTTTACACTGAATTTCTTCAGCTCTAACAGCGTCTATATGAGGTTTAAACCCAGGTAATTTCTGAATATTTGGAAACAGTCTCCTACTATGATGAGACTCAAACATGTGTTTAATTGTGTGCTTTGCAGCCCACTTTAAGGGAGCATTTGAAGTTATTGTTAATTGTGGCTACTCTTTGCTAAAGCTTCCCATCAGCAGATTGCTCCCATTTCCAAAGAAGGCAGTACCATAAAGCACAGACTCCAGGCCCATTGGCTGCTCCTCAGGACTCATTAAATATGTGCATAAATCACTGCAGGATTAAGATCCAAGTCAGTTTGGAGTTACAGAGAGACTGAAAGCTTTCCTTTCTGCAATAAACTAACATTCAGCTCATTGAAAACGAACCCCAAACCAGACAAACCACATTTGGACAAAATTTCAGCTGGTGTAAACCAGTTGTACCACAGTATGATAACTCTAAAATGGCCATAGAGAACACGGCCAATTTTAAAATGCGCCATTGTATAGAAAGCAAGTGCCCGCTCTTCTGGTCCAAACCCCTGAAGGGCTGTNTAAAAAAAAAAAAAAAAGGATTGGTATGAAAATGCCTAAATGCCTCCCACACAGCCATCTCCTCAGCATCGCTAATGTGTTGCTGTAACGCTTTCCGTGAGTGATTACATCTCAGCTTTGGCATACCCACAAAGTTCAGTCATTCACTTCGATTAATTTAAACACAGTTACAAATAAACACTTGAAAAATGTAGGTAATACGTCATTTTATTTTATTTTTCAATGTTGTGCTTTAAGTTTGCCTTTATTCATGTCCTCTTGCTCTTCCCTCAGAGAGACACATCTCCCTCTCCCCAATTTTCAAAGGCGAGCCTTGTCACTCTATTACTCTTAGTCTGAACCTGGGAGATAATAGGGCAAATTTGACAAAACCTGTGCAGGAAATGAACACTCATCCATTTATTAGTGAGTCTCAGTGGGCACTATTAAGCTTGTAATAAAAAAGTTATCGAAAGGAAGAGAACAAACCTCCTGAATTAAAAACCCAGACGTTGGTGATGTCTTCAGCTTTTTAACTAATTCCCATCAGGTTGTTAATGGATAGTGTTGCTCCCAGCTACAGGGAATTAAGGAGTTAATGCTTAAGGCTGACAGGGAGAACAAATGACGATCCCACTGTACAACATTACTTGCTCGGTATTGCTGCCAAGGGATGGTAAAGGTTGGGGACCAGTCCACTAATCTTACTGCATAATTATAATATTACCTTTCATCCCATTTCTGGGAAATCCTGAAGCTCCGCACAAAGTGTAGGTGACTACAGCAACCTGGAGATAAGCAACACTGACTTTGGGAGTCTCATTTCCCTAGCCTAGAAGTGATTACACGGGATAATTGGAGATGGTTAGTGGAGGTGTACGTATCTCAGGTAAATTCTTGATATGTTACTTTGTATCCTGCATTTTCAATTTATGGGATAAGTACGTGACATACTGAGACTGGATATCTTGGGAGATTTTATGAGTATAAATAAACAAAATATACCTTTTGGAAAGCAAGTTTGAGAAGAGTTTTCATATTCAATATAAATTGCTTTTCAAATGTTCGTGCATTTTATGATTAATGCGATTAGTCTTTAATTAGCTAAATAAATACGGTTAACTGTGTGAATTTCTCAACCTTCCTATCTGTTGCTTAGATAAACAGTTACACAGTGAATGCTTTATTACATACATAAAAATGCCTCATGTTATAATGCATAAGTACATATTGATGCTAAATTTCCTTGCTGTGATATATGCATTAAGTCCCAGGCCCCTTTGAAAAGAAACTACAGATCTTAATAATTTATGTTACAAGTTTTAGCCAGGATTATCAATGGTAGCTTTTGAGCTTTTTCTTTTAGTAACATAATATATCACAGTAAAAATGCACAGACAAGCGATGTGTCAGTTTGATTTTTTCCACCTGATTCAGCAACCCAAAATTCAGACACAGCAGTTTAAGCAGAGTTGCACACTGAAGAATTTTAGTCTAAGCATTTAATCTGTTCTTTCCATAAATTTCTGCTGCTTGTGCTATTATAATGATGTTACCAGAGGAAGTTTATTTATATCACAGATTTTCAGCATCAGCACATTCAGAATACAACAGCGATCCTTCATTCAATAGCTAACAGCAATGTAATAATATCATCACTAACGCTCTAAATATCAAAAGAACATTTAGAGAAAAGACAGCGGAAAACAAACTCACTTCGAACAACCAGGAACACAGAATTCACCAAACCCAAAACGCATCGTTTAAATACACGTACGCGCAAGCCAGCACAGAAATAAATAGCAATTATGCACAGCTATTTCGCAGCAACAGGTTGCATATAATTAAACAATAATAAATAAGGGGATCTTTATGAGCCCATTAATAGGAGCATACACTCCAGAGAGCGGCATTTTAAGATCTTAAGCCTTGTGCATCCCAAAACACCTAAAGAGATTTTGTTCATGAGCCAACTACAGCCAGCACGACCGTAAAGCAGCGGGGGCAAACCTGACACTGCTCTGTCTAGACTGTGCACAACGGGATGGCCGTATGCAAACATGGAATGCCAAGGCCGATGGTGACAGATATGAACCAGCCCCCTCCCTTTTTTTTTTTGGAGACTGTGCACCGTAACTTCTTTTCTAACAGGCTCAGATCTACCATGAAAGCTGTTCTCCCTGCTGTTCCTCATGTACATTGTAAAGAGCTACCGAGAACAGCACTTTAAGGAGTCACTTGTCATTCTCTCTTCCCTCCCCTGTCTGCTTCCCCAGTATTTAGATAATAATGGATCCGGTTAAAATCATAAAGTCCAAGAACATACTGCAGAAGGTTAAAAATGCTAGACCTGTAAAAGCACAGATAAAGACTTCTATTGAAAATGATGTTAACAAAGCGATACTCTCAAAAGGTGAAAAAGTGGTCAATCCTGAGTGTACCCGTGTTTTAAAAGAAAAAGTAAATTATTTCCCATTTTTGCTGCGTGTGTAGGTGTGAGTGTGTGTCTGGGGGGAGAAGTGCAGCTTCAGAAAATGAATGGGTGAGTACTGGGAAAGGCAAAGGCAATGAAGTCAGAATAAAGTTTGTTCAAGCAACAGGAAATGTGAACACCAAGCTTGGAACAGGTTCCTACAGGGCCTCAGTCAGGATGGAAGCGCAGATGAGGACCACGGCACACGGCTGTTAATGCTGTGGGGCTCAAGGGGAGAAATCATGATGATGTTCCTCTTCCAAGGGGACAGGCAGCTCAAAAGTACCGATATGTGCATTAGCCGTGGACATGGAGGTGTCCCAACAATGATGCAGCTTGTGTCTGAGTACAAATATCCTAGAGTTACCTGTGAGACCCTGGTAAACGTGGAGGAGGAGTGTTTTCCAGATGGACTGGAAGGAGAACTATGTGGTGCTCTTACAAATGCTTATAGGCATAATTCCCAGTGTAAGGAGAAGCATGGGAAAAGAAGGTGCTGGGCTGAAAAGGAAAGAGATGGTCTCCTAGGAAGGTATGATGTCTCAGGTACGACGTCTGAGCAAAGGAGCTTTGTTAGTAGTTAACAGTAGTGACAAAAAAGTGGTAGATAGGAAAGGCATAGACTTTTAAGGACCTTTAATGTGAATGCAGGTAACATTTGATGAAGCAGAATAAATGAGGGCAAGAGAGAGATTCATAAAGTTGGGCAAACTGAAGACAGTCTACAGTCTTTTATAGAATTACAGAATCACAGAATGCTTAGAGCTGGAAGTGACCATAAAGATCATCTAGTTCAAAACTCCCTGCCACAGGCAGGGACACCTTCCTCAAGACCAGCTTGCTCCAAGCCTCATCCAACCTAGCATTGAATATTTCCAGGGATGGGGCTTTCCCTGGACAACCTGTTCCAGTGCCTCACCAGTAGCTTCCTTGAAAGCTCTAAAAGGAACAGGCCTGGTCATGTCAAAGCCAAAAAAACCCCACAAACCAATGAAGCTCTAGTGGCTGAGATATGAGATGGAGAAATACAGGAAAAAAGCTTAGGCTATTAGAAGGACCTGGAAAGCCTGTATCATGGAAAGGCAAAAAAGCTTCAAGATTTGTGCATTCACCCTGGCTGTGAAGAAAGAGAAATGGATGATGAACACAACACCTAGGGAGCGCAGGTGAGATGAAATTGTTGCTCACAGCAACTGAGTAAAGGAGGTAGTATACCATTGGTTTTAGTAAGAGGATCTTGAGCTGATGGAAAGACATTTGCAGAGTTACAGGCTGAGATGTTAGTAGGACATATGGGCTGGGATCCAGCTGACTTGGTGTAAATGTCTTTAGCTGGGCCACTTGTTCATTGCTCTCTCAACAGACAGTGGAGATGTAGGCAGTGGAGCCAATGGGAGTCACACCGCAATTCACATTGTGAGGATCCAACTAATTGCCCTAGACTCCCTTAATGTTCTTGTCTAAAGCTCCACTGACTGGAAAAGAGCCCTTGACAACTACCTCAAATGTTAACAATCTACCCTGTAGATTGCCTGAAGTAAGGTGAGATGAATCTTACCCCAGGAAACAGGCCTGGAGCCCAGGGGAGATCCGAAAATCATTAGACTAGATACGTCTCTCAACATACTTTTTCAATCTCCCTGCAAAGCATAACTCTCTTCTTGGGAATCTGGGGAGCAAGTGAATAGTTACACATGGGTTCATTATTCTAGAGGGCAAAGATGATAATATATAATGTAAGAATGTGTGGTTCAATACATTACATGTTGTGCCTACTTAAACAATATGAATAAATCAGACTGGCCCAGCCTAGATATTTAAATCTATAGAACAAAATAAATAAATATAATTGTGGACAGAGAAAGCAAACTGCCTGGAAGGTACAGGCACAGTCACATTGAAAAATGCCACCTCATAAAGGCAGTAATCTCTCTCAGACAGATCTTCATTATAGCTAATCACTATTTTGCCAAAGGCACTTACGGCAACATATTTCTAGGGGAAGGAACAGGAAAGCAGCAGGGAAAAGGAAGAAATTTCTCAAGCTCCTGCCCTCTCACCCCAAAATTGCAGCCCAATGCGAAAGTCAAATATTTCACTTCAGCTGGAAAATTCTAAGAAAGAGTTCAAATGGAATATTGTAGCAGGTGAAATTGAAAACGGGGCCGATAAGTGGTTGCAAGGCATATACTCCCCTCTGGCACTTTTTAATCAGGAATACAGGACTCTTAGGTGGAGGCAATATCACATACTTACACTGGATTATATGGTCCAAGTAATAACCTTGCATTGGTAATAAATTAATTTTTTTCCTATAAAACTTGGTTTCATTTTAACACAGATATCTCTGCTGAGGGGTACGGTGGGGTATTTCCACACCAGCACACATGCTTAATGCAAAATGAACAACTGTGCTCTCCCCCTCCCTCCTGATGAAGCAAAGATAGTCCAAGACAAAGCCTGGTTAATAAACCAGTTGTAAACAATCAGAGAAGACAGGCAATGCACCGAGCTGTGAATTGCCTTCATACAAACTGGGGGATTGCAAGGTAGATACGGTGTGAAAGCCATCTTAGAACCATGATAAAAGAGACAATAAAAAGAAAAAGATAGAGGACAGCAGACAGGGAGAAAGCAGCAGGAATATAATTTCCTTTAAAAATAATTGCATTCAATTTATGCTCTTACCTTACACTCCCAGTACTAAGTAATCTAATCAGATGCATATGGTTTTATTCTCCAAGGTACACACAAAACATGCAATAAAACCCCCATAAAACATGACCTGTGGTGACTCACGGCAGATTCAAGAGGATATATCTATTTTTTTCTCCTCTAGCTCCACTTAGGAAAAGTCTTCTGCAACCTTGTGGTCTCCTTCCCCACCCGGCCTCCCGTGTAAATCCCCTTGGTTTTAAATGCATTTTTGCTTACTTGCTCCTGTCATCTTTTTGGCTTAAGGGCACTGAAGGTGATTCTTTCCCTTTTCTTTAGGCAAGAAGGTCTAGCTGAAGGACCTCTGCTCACTGCTCTGAAGAAGCCATCCTTTCTGAATCTTAATTTTGCAGATCTGCCTATGACCAGCTATCGATGACACTGAAAATTCCCTTTGATTCTCCCGTAATCCAGCCTTAATGTGAGAGAACACACAGACATTCAGGAGGGACTAGCAGCACCTGCAAAACTTTTGCTTTGCTCTGATGGACTGAACAGGATGGCTTCTTCAGTAGCAACAAGAAAATCCCAAGTTAATGTTTTCCAGCAAGAAAGCTGGACAGATATTTTGTGCACTTGATTTAGGAACAGAGCTTGAAAATAGCCATGGCAAGACAGATACTCTGTGGAATGAAGGCAACGATACTGCAGATTTCCTCATTTATATATCTAGGTTGTGCATTATATATCACTAGCAGATTGTAAGCCTTAAAAAAAGTTCAAGCTATAAAAGACTATTTAGCAGAAAGTATGCAAATCAGGCTGTATTTCACCAAATGATTTATAGTTGTTCTCTGATTGCTGTGCAACTGTTCAACAAGCTTTGTACCAGACCCATTTTAACAGCTAGGACCTGAAATCAGCCCAAGCACAACCCCATCACGCAGAGACGTGACATTTTGATCTCGTTTCCACCTGGTGTATTTCAGAAGGCAATGGCTGAGGCACCCTCCAGTATCCCAGTTTACTACCTCCAAAATCGTCACCAGAAACGTTTCCCTTCATTTCAGCTGGTTATGGCCACAAATAAAAGAAAGGTCTCCTTCAGACCTGTAGAACACATATCATGTAGGGCATCACAGATCCCTTTGCATGTCTTAGCTCACTCCTACAACCAAAGGGAAAGCCAGGGCATTTTTCAGGGAACTCATAAAATCTGATTCTTCCAACGGCATGTGCAGAGAGCTGCAGCCCCCTCCTTGTCTTGCTTTGCAGTTCTCTTTATGAGTAGCCCCATGTGTTTGCTTTATTTATTAATTCAGGTTATTTATTAACTTATACAAACCTCCAGACACCCTAACATCATTAATTATATACACATATCTCACGTTACATTAATTATACAATATATATAATTAAAGTAAATCTTGGCAGCCTCAAATTTGTCAGTCCTACAGGATCTCAGCCAGTCACCTAGGAGTCTGTTTCATCTTCAAGGAATGATAGCCTTAGCCTTTCCATCAAATCTTTCTTGAACACATACTGAGAATATCACCAAGAAGTTCAGATAAAAGAGCAGAAGAGTGATTTCCAGACCCCTCACAGACCGTCACGCTAGCCTGTTTTATGACAAGGGGACCTAACTAGCTGCACACCCAGCACACAGCATAGCATGCACCACGGGGGTGGATCATTAGTGAGGTTAAAAACTGAAATGGCACCACAGTCACAACCATTAATGGTAGCCAACAAAATTAGGATGCCTAGATCTACAATGTTAGGTCCTTGGGTGGCCAGTGGAAAGGCCCAGCGGCTGCTTCTTCCCCACAGCCATACACTGTCCCACACCTCTGAATTTCCCCTCTTCTCCAGAAGACCCCTTGGGACCTGCAGTTACACCAACCCCTGTGCTCTTCTCCTGCACTGTTGGCTGCACAACCTTCCTATTCCCTTATCCCAGGAGGGATGTCCTGGGGTACAGCTTCCTTAAGTGTTTTCTACAAAGCAGGTAGTTACTGTCCAACACTATTATTATTTTAAATTTGGTAAGGGAATTGTTTTTGATACTCAGAATCTCCGAGCTTTTCCTTCTACGCCGTTTTACCCATACACCTGATTAAACCCACTGCACTTTCAACAACAGCCACCAGCAAAAGTTAGAGGAACCATTTGCATAATGAAAGCATGAACAACTCTGTAGATTTGCAAGTCTGGCTATCACGATACTCAACTGCTGGAAAATACAGAACGGCAAATGTCTCATTTCTAGCTCCGTTCCAGGGGGTAAGAGAAAGGTGATCATTGAATACTCAACAGAGAGCTCTCCGCAAAGCAGACTGTAATAACGCGTCTGGAATTCCTGAGCAGTTCATAATTCAGTTGTTACATTAAACAAAAGGAGACAGTGGAGAGAGAACGCAAGGGGAACCCCACGGGGAGAGCAGACACACCACGGACACGACTGGCCACCTTGTACTCCTGTTGCCCTCCAGTAACAGAAGGATGAATGCAGAGTTTTAAATTTCTGAGTAAATATTGGTACTTGCAGAGGTTAAACAAGATGCTGTACTAGAACCTGCCCAGACTTTATTTATACCTTGCCAGCGGACAGGGTAGGGAGTTACAGGATGAGCCTACACTGACAAACTCTTTTAATCCAATCACAGAGAATCCACCAAAGGAATGGAAAGTAATTTAGCAGGCGGGCTCGCCTGACTTGTCCTCATTCTCTACACAGAAGATATTTTATTTATTGTGTTTTTAGGGTAAGAATACAAGCACATGATAACAACATAATACACCAGCATCACAGGCCAGCAGAAACTGTGGTATCAAACCTCAGAGAAAATAATTTCAGAGTGAGGATAAGAAGAACTTATTCCACGTTCAAGACCGTTCAACTAATGCAACCTCCAGAAAATGCAGTATAGGAAATTGATGGGTAGATTGCAAAGGCAGATTGAATCATTTGGTCAGTGAAATCCTGACGTGTCACCTACTCAAGCCCCTAATCCTCCATAAACACGCATCCCCTGCAGAACTCTGACACATCGAGTTGAACGCATGCAGAGCTACTCTGGGTTTAATGTTGGAGATAGTGCATGACTCTGTCCTATAAGGGGACAAAAAAAGGAGCATGGGTGGGTTATAATAGGAAGAGAAACTGAAACCTGCTGGTAAATCAACATTAGGGACTGAGAGCTAAATGAGTGTGTGTGTTAGCGTGCGCTACTCTCATATCAGAAGAGAGGAGCAGATTGCTGAGAGCAAGCACTGTGATTCAAAGCTGTGTGACAGATCTGCTCTGTGAACCTTAGCAAGTCACCACAGCTCCGGGCCTTGACCTCCTTGTCTGAAGGGTGGGGGAATGCGTGGGGAGGGACCTGTTCCAGGCAGCGAGCGTGTTGGGGCCACGCACAGTGTCAGCCCTGTCAAACCGTTCGCCACCTGAGAATCTGAGGGCCCATACAGCGGTAGGATACTTCCTCTGCAGATTCTTAACTTTAAGTAGTTAAATTGCTCCGAGCAATTTACATCACATTGCTCCAAGCAGCTTCCTCAGCTGAGACTTCTCCGAACCCTCGCAATTAATTGTATTTTGTGCTTATTAGTCAACAAGCCGAATGCCCCGCTCAGTTATATCAGCATAATGCAGGGGGGAGCAACATTTGGCCACTGGATATTCACCCCAAAAAATCCAAGTAAGTTGGTGAGGGTGCAAGGATGGCTTCCTTGGGAGGGAGACTCCTGGTTGCATTTTCTGGTTTTCAGGAAGACTGAGCTCTGATAGAAAAAGTGACGCCTTCCTAATGGTCCTGGGATGTTCCGCATTTCTCCAGTGGAGACAATGTAGATGGCTCTCTTTTCTGTTCATTAGGTATTTAATGAAATGGGGAGAAAAATTACAGTCTTTGAGAAGGGGAACATTTTGCGAAATTTGGTTTAGGTGGGCTAATCAAATTAAAAAATAGTGGGATAATAGCAAGACACACAGAAACCAAAATACTGTGATCACATAAGCTCCAGACCCTTACAGAAGTCCTGGAAATCAATACACTGATTTTGAATGAAAGTGAACGTGCTGAAGTGACAATAACATAGAAAACCTTTGTTAAAAAAAAAAATCAACTAAATCCTCCCTACTCCCAGAGAAACCCTATTTACCTTTCCATCTACCTTGCTTAAAAGGTAAACAAAGAGAAAATCCTGTTATTCTCATCCTTCCGCCGTATGGATTTCTTTCTCCTTTGAAATTATGAAATATTAATAGAAGGAGATTTCAAATGAAAACAACAAGCTATATAAGCTTAGGAGAGGTCCTACAAGTGCCTCCTGCAGAAATTCTTCCACTTTTTAAAAAAAATCAGATCTAACTACTGTCCAAGACACCATTTTAAGGCAGGCAGCTCAGAGCACTGTTTCAAATGAGCTATTTTTACTTCTCTTTACATTTTTATGTGCAGCACAGGTTGATGAAAATCAACGTTTGTTTAAAGAGATGGGAGAAAAAGCCTACAGTATCCTCTATGGTTCTCAGTTCCACAGGGATGGGAGTTAATCTGGTCACATCACAGTGCCAAAACTGGGTCCAAGGAGTCAGTGGTTAATTTTGCACACGCAAGCGACCCCTAATGTCTGTAGTCATCTGTCGCACGCTTTACTATCAAGTTTACATACATAATTGCTCTAAATCATGCAAACATTTTTGTGCACATCTGTTTCTGAGACTTACACCTGTCTACGTCTTGCTTCCTTCAGGTAAACAACAATGAAAGAGTTTTGCGTGCAGTTTTTCTCTTCACCTCTCATAGCTGTATATGATATCACTTGCACGATTCAGTAGGAATCGTTTAATACTTTTAAGCCTTATAATGTTATTTATCCATTAAAACACACTCTTTGTTTCAATCACCATAAATAATTTGGCAGAGAAACAGTACATTTATTCACTCAGCTGAATGTCCAGTGTCATATGATGAGTTCCTATGACTTCTTTGTGATCTGCTTATATCCCACTGGCATTCCTGAGCCTCTGGCATCCCGACAGACTGAGGACCTCCATAAACCTGCCCCCATTATTCTATTTCTAGTGACTTTTATTGCAACCTCAGATAAAGAACGACATGGAAACTGTAATCTGAGAACTATTTCTTCCAAATCTCTTTATAGGAGGTGGCACGCTGTGTTCTACCAAACTAAGCATGATGGTATGGAAGGAGGAGGAGTAGGAGGAGGAGGAGGGGAAGAAGGAGAAGGAATCCATTGTCAGAACCCTCCAAATTAATTCAGGAAATATTTTAGCACTCCCTCTGCTTCTGTGCCTCAGGAACCTTCCTCAGGTTGAGGGAATTTTCTTATCCCAGGCCCTACAACAGACACCCAGGACTGGCAACATTTGAGAAATCTGCCTATAGAAGCTTTTAATCCACACTAATGAGGCCAACTAAGGCAGCAGCGGAACAGTCTCTCCATTACAGTACATTTGGATTTCTAAAAATCTGATGGGCCTAAAACGGGTGGCAGATGTATCACATTTCACTATTTACTGCTACTTTTCAAGTCATTGCATTACTATAACAAATGCTAATACCACTGCCGATACACATTCATTTTCTCTTAAGTCCTTTCCATATTGGCCCATGAGAGCAAACCTCTTTGTGTTTTAAATGCTTTTAGGTTTCCCTTCTCCTATCGGAGCATCCTCAGATGGCCCAGCCTTCTCAAAAGTTCTTTGTAATATTCCCACACAGAAATGTCTATTTATTTTAGACTAATGGATGTCTAGAAAGCTTAGTGGATGGGGAAAGCAAGCTGTCTGGCCATACGCACAGATTACAATTAGTTATTCAGAAAGTATATTTAGATTGCAGAACATTTTATATTTTATGTTCATTAAAGAAGCTTTGCTTATGTTTTTTCCATGTACCCATGGAGAAATCTGAAAAAAAAAAAAAAAACAACCCAAGGTTATTTTCTAATATGTAATTGCTACAGAAGCAGAATCACAGAATAGAATCATAGAATAGCTTGGGTTGGAAGGGACTTTTAGAGGTCATCTTGTCCATCTACACTGCAATGAGCAGGGACGTCTTCAACTAGATCAGGTTGCTCAGAGCCACGTCCAACCTGAATGTTTCCAGGGATGGGACCTCTACCACCTCTCTGGGCAACCTGGGCCAGTGTTTCACCACAGGACTTCTTCCTTATACCTAGTCCAAATATTCCCTCTTTTAGTTTACAGCCATTACTCAGTGTCCTGTTGCAATAGGCCCTCTGAGAAGTTTGTCCCCATGTACCACTGAATTCGCTTCTAAAAAAAGTGGTCTTGAGCCACAGCTGTAGAACTTTTTTAATATTAACAAGGAAAAATTGTTCTTACACAACCTTTCATTTGTCTGATACGAGGTAGAAGACTATCACACTGACACTAAAGAGAACTGAAGACGTTCTTGAGGGAAATTTTTAGAATTAAGATAAAGCAATGATAAGAGTTATTTTTTGGTTCAAGTGAAAAGTCAAGTTAACCATAGGAAGGGAAATAGCAGGAGCTGTCAGAAACTGCTAATAATCTGAAGTTTAGGGATAATCCTCTAATGACCCTTGTAAGTAGAAAGGTAATAAAAAAAGAAACTTTATAAAAAACAAAAATGAGAGTTAACCCAGAGATTCAAAGGAATAGTCACTAAAGGGGTTCTGAATCTATACTGAGAAATTCCAAGAGATGCCGGATCTTCCTTTCAGATGTAGAAAGATCTAAAGGTCTTTAAGGCTGTATGATAAAACCTCTTTGTGCAGATGAAAGAAATGTTCTTTATATTACATTTTGGTTTGTACATGCATCATCGTGGGCCATGCTGTGAATCTGAGAGCCCTCTGAAACCGCACCACACTTTCAAATGACTGCTTCAAGTTTTAATGAACTGGGTGGACTTTCAAAATTTGTTTATTATCCATTTGCCTCAAATAACTTGGGACTAACAAATCACAACCCAAGCTTGCAGACTTTTTATCTATCACCAGCACTAGCCCAGGGGAAGCAAGAGAATGTCTTTGAACAAGGATTGATAAGATGTCTATTGACTGAGGATAAAGCTGAGCCATGCTGAGAAAGCAAAGCAGTTCATGGTGATTTTGTACAGCTCATGTCTGATTGGTGAAAAGGCGCTTCTGAAACATTCTAAAATTAAATCTGTCTCAGTGGCATAGATGGATGCAAAGTACCATTAAACACAAGATCCAGGCAAAGCAATGTACCCTCATAATGGTTTCTATAAAAGAAAGCACAAAGTAAATACACAAATGCTTCGCCTTAGGTCAAAATTATTCTGCCTCCAAGCCCTGGATTTTGATGATAAGTAATGTAACAAGATTGGACTGGGATCACCGAGTTGTTTTCACTCAACATTTTTGCTCCTGAGTACTCATGTACTCTACTGCTACAAAGCCTTGGCAGCTTGAGTATTTACTTTATTGAATATACAAGTTTCCAAACAAATAGTGTTGCCATCTACATACTCAAGTTTTATTTTCACTGGTGCTAGCACACAGAAAGAGGCCAAATGTTATTTTTGCTTTTAGGATAAGATCAGCAGTAGAAGATAAAAGATAAATTGAAGAAACACGGCATTTGAGAGATGCTCTGTAGCTAAAACACTTACAACTTCCTGACTTTAGGCTGTCAGTAAGCCATTAACTAAAAGAAAACTGAGTCTGACACAGACGCGAGACAGACTTAACTTCAGGGACTGTCACATTTAAAATTGTAACTTATTTAATTTCTGGGAACAAAGAAAGCCTGAAGGAACAAAGCCCTGAGAATGGTCACCAATGTACTCATGATGAAAATAGGTGTTGAGGAGTGAAACAGGCATTTTAACATCTTTTCAAAGATAAAATAATGCATCAATGACTTTTTAAAAATGTCTAATGAAGTACGCTGGAAAAAACAAATGAGATGTTAAGACGCTTGCCTATTTTCTTGTAGAAAAATCACCCCAATCTATTTTCTCTAATGACATTGTCCCACTTCCTCAGGGCTGGTGCCATGGAACTGTCAGCAACCCTAATGATGGGGAAGGACAGGAAGACTAAGCACAGTCTGTGCCTGCTTTTTTCCTGACGTGGGCACTGAAGAACAAGCTGAACTGGAGAAGACTACCTGGAACTCTAGTTCCCTCAAGCCCAGGGCAAATCTTGCTGTGTACTTGACACCGACTCCCATGTCCAGCTTGAGTTTCACTAAAGGGGTGGTGGAAGGAAAATGAAAAACAGCCTCAGCTTTTTGCCAGTTTAAAAAAAAAAACAAACAAACCCAAGCCACAAATGAGACAGGTAGGAGTAAGCAAGCCAAGTCAGGCCCCATTCTGACCTTTTATTATTAGGTTTATTGCCTTGGTGTTTCATGAAATGCTTTGAAAGTGGTGTACTTTAAAGTATAGCAAAATAAAAATGCTAATCAATAGTTTCTCTATAGGAGCAGCCACCTTATGCCAATTAAAGTGCCTTAGAGAAAAAGAGACTTCTAAAAACCAATTTTATATCTTACAGTGGGTTTTGAGGTGGGAGAGGGGCCGAAATCCAATTTCCCCTAAGGGAAGATTAGCCAAACACGATTTAATAGCAAGGTCTGCATGTAAAAGGATGCGGCTAATATGCCTGTCTAGCTGCCATGTTGTAAGCCAAGCTAACGGCATTATAGAATCTATTAGGGCGTCACACACTAATGTTACGGTCTGATCAATTCCCACTGCTGGCAGTGGTTTTTTTAGTTTTGAAAGCCGAAAAAACCCCCATCCTTACATGAAATAACATGCCATTGCAATGTTTGACTGCCTGCTTCTGTTGCACTTAAAACTACCACGGAGAAACGTTTGGAGAATTCTGGCTACTAAAACGAACTACAAAATCCACTACTTCATACTATGTGAAAATGCAATATATTTTCCAAGCGCAGTGACAGTTTACTAGATGCCTCATAAAAACAAAGCCATGAGACAGCATCGGTGATGAACAGCCCATAACCAATACCCCGATAAGGATGCAACAAGTGATGGTTGTATAAAAACTGGCTTTAGTTTCTGGAAAAGAGAAGGACCAGGAAAATTGGATGTGCAAAGTCTATAAAACTGAGTACAGTACAAAGGCTGTAAAAATAAACTAAGCACTGTCTGCCATGCCTCCCTCTAGCGGTTAATTCACAGAAACGATGGCGGTCAGTCTACACTCATTTATTTAATTTGGGCAAAGAGCCAAGAGTTGAAGTTAAAGGTTCAGCTTCTTTACTGGCAGACGATACTACAGAGGACGTTGTCCATCTGATGTGTCCGTATGTGGGCTGAAGGAACAGCAGGCTGTCGTTTCTAGTCCTAATGAATCTGGAAGATTTGATGGAAAGCATCACAGAGACCCTATGAAGTAATGGGTAATAAGTAGAATTTGCAACAGAACAAAAATTAAGCCATTTTAAGAGTAAGTATGGGAGAAAAGCAAAAAACCTAAACCAAATAAAACAACGCACAAATGAATCCTCTAGAGGAAGGAAGACTGATCATTTACTTGGAACTCATGAATAGGAGTTTGTAATCATGGCTCCCTGAGGATACATCTGTGCCAGTAATTTCAGTATCACCATGGAATACTCTTCTGCACTAGAACTCACTTGTCTCTGCCACTCATGTGGTTTTAGGCTAGGCCAAATAACATTCTCCCAACAAGACAGGGACCATTCTCAACAGATGATTAGCACACAGGCACCCTCTCTTAATGAGTACCTGAGTTTAACTAGAAGGATGCAGGCTGCTCTGTGTCAACTAAATCTCCATATAAGGGACTCATCTCGTATGTACTTAGTTTATTAGTGTAGATGTGGTCTGAGGGGCTTAATTCACTCAACATATTCAGATGTTACTGACTTCAGCATCAAACGTACGAGCTTCTTATATGGGAACATACAAGATGTCTAACAGGCTTGCATGCACACCAGAAGAGAGTATCTATTAGATTTTTATTCTGGACAGGAGATCCAAGAAAAAAAAGATATTCACAGCATTTGTTTTCATCTCTCTAACAACCTAATTTGCCAAGACAGAACAAATGAGTCCTAGAGGGCAAACTGCACAATTCATACAGCAGCCAAAGGGAAACTTTCAAATAAGAGATTTAAAGTAGCTCTGCGACTAGTGGAAGGTTATGCTTTCCCCCACCTAATTTTAATTTTAAGGAACTGTTAAAAAATTTAGATTCATAGAACCACAGGATATTTTAGGTTGGAAGAGACCTCCGAATTGTTCTAACAGAAATACAGGAGCCCATGCTTTCTATTGCGAAAGAAGAACTTGAAATCTGAAATAATGATAAGCCACCCCTTCCCCTTAACTACAGATAAGATGAATGAGGAAACAGAGTCCTTCCAGGAAGTCTGCAAGAAGTACCAGGCTAATACCAGCATCCAAACATCACACTCCTGTCCCAAGCCAGTTGCTAAAGTTTCCTCTCCAATCAATAGAAAAGACGTCCAGCCCTCTTGAAATGCCTCCTTCTCCACTGATGGTAGATGAAGACTGGCTCATGAGCTATTCAAGGGTTAACAATATACATGGAAAAGCTAGGACCAGCACTTAGAAACAGATTCAAGAACTTAATTGTAACTTTCCCTGCTGTAGCTGAAGTAGTGGAAGTCTTAAGTAACAGTATGGGTCTTGGCTCTGCAAATGCTTTTGACCACTTTAGGAAGGATATGGTCGAACTGATTTCAGTGAAAAACACTTTTCCTGGCTGCAAGATCAGGGAGGCCCTCATAAATCACAAACTGCTTGGTGCAGGGACCTTTAACTTTTTCTTTTCTTGTTCTAAATGTTATCCATAAAGCACTTTTATGTAAATAAAAATAATGTAACAGAACAATGGAGCAGCTGTACAAAATAAACCGAGGTAACTTGCCATCAAGGTGTAAAAGTTGTTAGAGGCTGCGATTCTGATGGCCTTGCTAGGGAGTATTATGCTGAAGTTTGTCTGAGTGGCTTCAGAATGAAGCTCAAAAAATACTCTGGTTTACTAAAGTCCTTGTTCCTTCCCTTATACATGGTTTGATAAATAAAGCTGTAATTGAACTCTTTCTGATGCTGATTATGGAGCCTCTGAGATGATCATGTTGGAGAAAATGGAAAAGGTTACAAATATCAGAGTTAGAAGCCAGCTGTTTTACATCATGCAGGTCAGCATCCAAGGTATCAAAAGATTAAAACCTATGTATTTATAAAAAGCCTTCTCTAAGGCAAACTTGTTTAGGAAGACAGCAAAAAGCCATTCTGACCAACTGGGAAGTATTTTACACATTCTGGAAATCAGGCTGATGAATCAAGCTTGCAAAAGCAAACAACCCTCAACTGGGCTTATTTAAGCTTCCAAGCAGACGGACACATGCAGACGCATCCGACTTTGGAGGAACAACAAACCAGAGATTACTACTATTTGCATATGGCAGTGCCTCGAGGTTCAGTCAAGGATCAGACGCCCACTGCGGGAACTGCTGTCAGGACACGCGGTAGGAAGGTGATCCCAACAGTTGTGATTTATTGGCCCAAACTTGCAGCAGATGCTGAGGTTGTGAACAGAGAGCATGATGCCTGCTCAGCACTGCCCGTTCCTGGGCCTGCGTTATGCTCAACAGCAAGGTCAAGACATAGGGAATGAGGAGAAGGTAAAGTGTGATGGTTGCTGTATATTAAGCCAAGGAATCGTTATTTCCATCTAAGTGTTGTCCTTGAAATGGAAAGGAACACCCTCCTGTTGAGCTCAGAATGCTATCTTGATTGTATCGCCATGATGTGGTTAGTGAAACCCTGTATGGATAGTTGGAGACAGAAAGGATGCTCCTGTCACCTGCAGAACCCCTGTGTTAAACTGAACTTTAAAACACCTTCAGGACCATGCCTACTATTCCCTCTCCTTCCATGCTGTTTCACACCTGGTCTGTTTTTCTCTCTTTCCTAGCTTCCTTTTTTGTCTCCTGTCTAATTGATTCCAAGCTTGACCAGCTTTGGAATTAATTTAACTGCACGATATCACCACCATGACAGGCTCAGGCAGATTGAGCTGCCGCAGCCCAGTGTGAAGGAGAAGGGGTGGGAGGAGAGGCGAGTGCATTGTCCAGATGTCCTCCCAGAACAGAGAGGTAATGCAGGGCCAGAGGCTGTGGCTTACACTGTGTGCCGTGAGCCTCTCTCATGCAGGTGTGTACATCACAGGAATGAAGCAAACCAGGAGTTTCTCTCCTCCTCCCCGTTCTCTCCTCTTGCCTTCTTTTGTTGTGTTTGTCTGAAGAACAGGAATAATCTTCCAATCTGTAGCTGAGCCTCCTCAACTTCACATTGTTCTCTTTCTCTGCGAGGATGTCTGGCACCACCTGAAAGGTGGTTAAGCAAAGGGGGTTGCTTTTTTTGTTCCTTTTTAACAGTCCTTCAGCTAAAGCAAAAGAAACACTCAGACTCTTCAATAAAGAGGCCATGTAAATGCTTGGGTGAAATTAAAGTACTGCAGATTATCAGCATGAAAATGATTATCTTTCAGGTTGTCCTTCCTCTTGCTTTACTTTCTGATCTCAGTAGAAGATTAGAGAAGGCTGAATGTCCTTTTCATACTCCATCTGTGCTAAAGCTGTATCACTTCATATTTAAGCTTTTCGCAGCATTTTTGCTATTAAAAGTCCTACAAAGAATCAAGTCAAATTAAGCACAACACATCTCAGCAATTGTACATGACTCGTAGTGAGACACAGGGCCCTTGCATGCTGCTCCAAAACATTCCAGAAGTGACACTCGTTAATACAGTCAATGCCAACCAAGTGTCCAGCATTATCCAGGGCGGATGGAGTGTGCAACTGTAGGTGCAATTAGAAAGGGAGATGATAGCCTCTCCCTACCCCCTTTAAGAAAAAGAGAGGTGAGGAAGAGATTAAAGAGATTTAGGACTTCAAAAAACAAAAAGCTANGTCAGGAATGCATGGATTGGGATCGAAGGCAGACAGACAGACAGGGTCCTCCTTGGATGTCGGCCATCAAAGAAAGAGAATTGACCCTTTGATCCCTCAGCTTTTATACTGAGTGTGATGCAGATAAGATGGAATACCCCAGCTGATCAGTTCTGGGTCACCTGTCCTCTCCACAGCTGTGACCCCTCTACGATTTTCAGCTTCTGGCACTCCAACTGGGCAAATAATGAAATTCCCTGCCCTTGGCTGTTCTAGCAATAAGTATAAGCAAGGGCCTCTCTGCACACAATTCATTGGTGTAATCAGGTCTTACCACCCTGAGAGGGAACAATTTCTGAACAATATGCTGTTAATTTCAGAGTTAAGTTCGTTAGAAGAGGCCAAGATAAAAAACTAAAATTATAAAACAGAAAATTGGTTTGTTTTACCTCAAACCAGGACAGGCCCTTTCCACCAAGAAGAATTGTCATTGTGGCTGAATTCCTGTCTCCCTCTTTCCTTTTCCAGTTGGATGTGGCCTTCTCCATTTCCTATATTTAACCACTGCTGCCCGGCAGCTGCTGCCGTCGTCCCCCAGGAGCAGGTCAGCTGTGTGAATTCTAAGAAAAGTGTTTAGAGCCCAACAGGTGCTGGATCTCACGGACTTACATCCTTCGGTGCCAAATGGCTGCAGGCCGCTACCCGGCTCTCTTGCAGAGCTACTTGGATTTACAATTCTCTCGAGCTGGCTTCAGTTTAGGTAGGGAGCTCAACAAAATGGAACCAATTCCCAGGTACAAACAGAAAACTCCGAGGACCCAAACTGCTGGTGGTGCTCTTGAGTTTCCTTCCTGTCTTTCTTTGGCACAGTACAGCTGTGAATTTCCATCTTTCATTACTGGTCATAAATTTCAGAGAGGAAGGATTCTGGTATGTATTTGGCACAAAGGGAAGTGATCCTTGGACACTCCTAAACTATATGTTTCACACACTGTTACCTGTCATTGCAGAAGACTGGACCCAGTGACCCCAGAAGCTCCTTACAGATTTGCATTTCCAAAACTCATTGCAATCCAAAAAAATAAATAAGAACAATAATTTGGCAATCTCGCAGCTTCCACCAAAATAAAAAAATCTGGTTCTTGTACCCTCCCTCTGCTATTCTTTCCATTTTTACTGGATCCCTGTTTATACACTTAAGCATTTTAATATACAGACAGTCTTCTAATGAAGATTCCTGTCCCTCAGCTGATTTCTGGCATCTGCATGATGTTTCCCACAGTGCCACCAGCTGCTTCCCCAGCTGCTTAAAAGCATAAATATTTGGGGCCACCATGGCTCTGGTCCTCCAGGCCATTTCCAGGATCCACCACAGGAAGGCAGTGGCTCCGAGTACGCGTTGGTTTCTGAGACGCGACATAAGGATGAATAGAAATGGTGTTTTGTACACACAAATGACAAGGGCCATTTGTATGAAGGTAAGTGAATCAGCACGTGCGGTTCAGAAGAATCTGAGGACAGACAGAGGCAGCATCACAAGGGATTCCTGTAAGTCAAGCTACGGAAAAGGAATTTCAAGTAAGAGAAATGTTTTTTTCATTATTAAACAAGTTAACAATAAAGCATAGCCTTAGGAAGGCGTATGTTTGAACAATTTGGAGCAGGCAAGATTCTCAGGGCAGATCAGTGAAGGTTCGTTGCTTTCATTACATCGCTGATGGTTTACACCAACTGAAGAGCTGCCCACTGTGCATAATTTCTCTGGACCGGGGTGAAAAAACCATTAGGTTACATGCTCTTTTAATTGCTAATGAAAATGCAATAAAGACTACTTCCAACCAGATTTCCAAATTATCTGGTTCCTTTATAAAATCAGCAAGGAGCTAGACTCTCTTCTAACACCACTGAGAAAAGTTTTTATAGCACCAGTAGGTTAGTCGCAACAGATATTACACTGCCAGCCACAGCAAAGATTTAACACAGGAGAAATGCTAATAGGTCTATAATTCTTTGAGGTAAAAGTCTACCATCATTTAATAAGGAGGTGATGTTATTGTACATACTGACTGCAGCTCCTTCTGCATTGCTATAGATAGCAACTGTACTTAAAGTGGACATTAATGCTAATTTACAACGAAATGCTGGCTGAATTACGTATCATATCCCCATGAGACTATAATGAACTCCCCATAATTAACGTTATTAATCATAGGCCTAGCACAGGGGGCACATATCATGCATTTCATGTCAAAGGTTCTTATTAATAAACATCTCCATTTTCCCAGCTGATGAGAGCTAACAGCCTGCCAGAACTCTTCCTATCATTCAAACCTGTCCCAGCTTTATAACCCATAATAGAGCTCAGCTCCACGCAGGTATTTCTTCTCTCAGACTTGGGGTGGTCAGCGCTTTGCAGGAGTCACTAGGCAACCTGCATGATGTATCAAAGCCCTGTTTTCACTGAAACAACACTACAATAAATCTGCATGGGGTCAGCGGGGCCTGAGAAGCGACCCCTTCAACCCCACGTGGCGAGACATGAAACACTGAAGATCTGACTCAAGCACTGCAGAAAAAAAGAAGTTCAAAACTGAGGTTCTACTTTGATTTTATCTCTCACAGATACGCGTGGAGTAAGTCAGTGGCCCAAAACTATCATATCATCATGGCTATACTCATTTCTGAGATCCAGTTTTGCTGCAACAGATGACTTTTAAACTACTATCAAAATCTTTAAATGCCAAGAACTGAACAAACTCCAGATCCTTTTCTCCCAGCTGCCTATAGTTTCCATCAGAGGTGAACAATATTTTTCATGTAAAGCTTTTTGTACTTTAATCTTCCTTTGGCTTCCTCTTTTTATTTTTTAAAGGTGATGTGCTGTTAAATAGTATAAATGTCACAAAATTCCCTGTTCTTTTATGAAAAATTATAGTAACCTCTACTAAAGATAGCTCTACACTCCTCATCATTGACAAGATAATTGTTTCATTAATGTGTACTTTGGGACCCTACACTTATATATCTGCAGCATGGCTCCTCTGGAGGTGCTATGGTCTGTTGGGTCAAGGCCTGCTTGGGGAGATGGGAATCTGTGGAACCCAGAATGGCTCTGTGCATCAAGACCTTTCCTTATATAAATACCTCACTTATAAGATTGAGTGATATTTTTTTCCCCCAAAGTTATTACGGCAATACAGTCCCCAGTCTCAACACAATTATACCAGCTTACAGGTGTGATCATACTACCACTCATAATTTTACTTCATTACTCCTTCCAGAATAAGTTATTCTAAGCATCCTTATAACAGTGCAGTTGCATCTACACTGAAGAGCTGTGCTCTTCTCACTACACAAACATAATTAATCCAAAATCCTCTAGAAGACAAGTCCTAACAGCCCTTCTAAGCAATTGAATGGGATGGAGTGAAGTGTATTTTCCATCCTAAGCAAGGGATGGAAGGAGTATATTTTGTTTAGTGCACAGACTGGGAAAGATCATCCAAGCTCTTACCTGAGCTGCAATAAAAAAACCCAAGCAAATAATTTAACTTTTAACCCTTTTTTTTGTGTCTGTTATTCACCTTTAAGATGCTATTTTTTCAGCAGCTGAGAAAGGCTGTCTGTGTCTGCTTCCTGATCCTTGTTTGAAATGAAGAGGGACCGGCTGCTGAGAAACAGGAGAGCTCTGATCTCAAGCCTGCTCTATCTGAGGAATCTGCGACGGCTGTTAACTGCTGGGACTCCTGTGTCAGTGCTTAAAATGATCTGGCAGGATAAAAAAGCCGGGCTGCGGTGCAGTCGGGCCCAAGGAAGCGCAGTCAGTCAGGCTCAGACTTCACCTCAGGCGAGCAGTCTCTCACCGTGCTAAACATGGCACCGACCCAACGCGTGGCGACCCGAACCGTCTCCGTAAGGACCCATCACTGACGACTGCTGTCACCCTCCCGTAGCTCCAGCCTCTTGGTCAGCACTTGCCTCTCTGTTGCTGCTGACCAATGTGGTTTGCTTGTGAGTTTGGGGCGTATCTGCAGCGTTTGAACAGTTCGAACTGACCATTTTCTCTACTCTCTGTCATTCATCCGAAAAAGCCAAACTGAAGGATAACCTACAATCTGCCGGAATATACACAGATTTCTTATCTGTCCTACATCTCCCAAAATGCCTCACTGAAATGAAAACCTGTTTATAAGAAGAAGAAAAAAAAAGAAAAAAGAAAGAAATCTAAATGTTGGCACGGGAAAGTGTGAGAAAAAGGAGGGAGAGAGAGAGAGGTGGTGAAGACAAGTTGTCTCTTAAAAAGTACAACTGTTATTCCTTTTCCTTCCTTCCTTCCTTCCTTCCTTCCTTCCTTCCCTCCTTCCACCTGTCCTGTGGGCATGTGGGCTAATTAGCATGATTAGTACATGCCTGCCCATGGTATTACACAGGATTTATTACACACGCTCTTTCTTGAGAATTCTGTGTGGGAAGTAGCTAAAAAAAAAAAACCAACAAAAAAACCCCAAACCCCATGCAAGTCACAACTTTCAAAGCCTAACTTTTCCTGTTTTACTAGGAGCTAGCACCAGCTGTACCAGTCAATGAAAATTAACCTTCCCCCCTACCCCTTAGATATCCAGTAAACTCAGATTTGATCCGGATGTTCTGATTTCCACGCAGCTAAAATGCAATCAAATGCTTGATTTTGGGGGATAGATTTGCTTAAATTGTATTAATTCACAAGGATAAACACAATTAGTAGAGCTCATTAGCTTGCAAAATGTAATTTATTTTCTTGAATATACCCATTTCCTTGGATGAAGAGCTCCATTAGCTTTATTATATTTGCAAAGCTTATATAAAAATCCAAACCATGGCAACAAAGAGAAAATTGTTACTACACAGTCACAGCAGTCACTTTTCCATGTTAAATAAGTTTGGCATTTATTTGTATTTAAATGAGAATATCTACCACTATCAAGACCAGGATATGGGGCAAGTACTTAGACAGAGTATAATTAAAACTAATTCATGCAACAAATGTGGCCTGAAATTAAAATACCCCCCCAACTTCTTTAACGGAAAAAATGATTCAATGTTCTCTCTCAAAACCCCTGTTTATAATCGCTTAATTATCATAACCAGCAATAGTAAAGAGACTTTAGCCGTTTACAGTCTCATCAGATGGGTCTGCATTCAGGCACGTCTCGTTTGCTTAGTGCTGTGCTTTAATTTCGCTGTAATATAAAGGCTAGAGAGTGGAGAAAATGAATACATGGCAAAGTACCTGTCATTACTTGTATCACATCACCGAGATATTCTACATGCACAATATGAAAGCGGCCGGTGCAATTTTCATACTGTTATCATTTTTGATATTATACTGTCTAAGAGCAGTGACACACAAAAGAAATGCTTTTATCATTTTCAATGCGGGGATGATACTAATTACATCATCTGTCATCATTATACAGCTAAACAAAACTTTTCTTTCATAGAAAACTGCCATTTAGCAAATTAACGGGTAATGACCCATAATATACAGAAGATTGAAATTTGGGAATTACATTCACATTAGTTTGTTTTCTGCTTTCCCCTCGATTTTATTCCCTGATACATCACGAAAAGGAAGAGAGAGAGAGAATTTCTCCAACTATCCAATTTGCCAATAGCCCTACCGTCCTTTTGGAAATTGGTGCAGGATCATCTCTGTCCATATCAATGCATAGTTTGGTTCTACTTAATGATATAGACTGGCTGCCAAGCTAGTAAAAGCCAGATGTTAGTACACTGATGCACAAAAAAACCTGCCGCTGGGGCCAGATTTTCGGAATTAGACATGAAACAATGAGCCTACATTTGCTTGCAAATAACGGATGGATGCTTGGAAACCAGGTGGTGGAACGCGTGTTGCCTCCTAAAACCTGACCAGGTCACACAAGATGATGGCACGTAGGTGGTTCCAACAAGGAACCCAGCAGTGGTATCGATGCGTGAAAGGCCAGAGAGGGGAAAGACCCCGCCAAGGACCCTCCTTCTGCCTGGACAATATTTCATGCCTGGTAGAACGCTGCAAAGAGCTGTATTGTGGGAGATGTTCAAGTGCCACTATTGAAAGAGAGATCTGTAGGGATTACGAGAAGCACAAACCCTTGTGGGTGAGCCCTTTGCTCAAACTCCCATGCTTCTGGGAAAGAAGAACGATAACAAGACTTAATTTTTCCTCGTATCGGATCATGCTATGTTTCTCAACACAGAAGCAGAAATAAAATATAGGACAGCAGGTGGATAATAGTACAGATTTTAGGTGTGATGTACTTACCATCCACATGATGTAGCAAATCCATCTGCATCCAGAAAAGTACATTTCAGACAGATCTTTGCTCAATCTGAATTTCTGTGGCCTGTATGAGCTACTACATTTCATCATGCACTGACTACAAAGTGAAGAAAACTAAAAGTAAAAATTCTGGCAAAGACCAGTGAATTTGCTATGAACTAGCCGTATCAGTGGAAGTTTCACTCATCAGTAGGTGCTTCAGATACCCAATAAGAGGAATTGGGCATTTGGCCTTTAATTCCCATCGTCCATATCAGAGTGTTCAGGACTTTTGTCTGTAAAATGATTTCCTGACTTAAGTGAAAGTCTGAACTGAATGTATCTGTAAAGTAAGGAGGAGTTCTCAGTTCCAATTTATCATTGTTAAAGTGGATTAAAGGATTTTTTATTAGTAACACTTAGAGCTCACTTGTTCATGTACCTGGAGACTTCTACCAGAGGAAACCTTCCCCAGCAGACAGCCTGGCCAAATCAAAAGCTGAAAATGAGCGTGTGATGAGCACATTACACAGGCTGATGAGGACCATGATGAGCTGGGAATTAGCAAGGAAACCTTTGAGAAAAGACCAAGTGCTGGTGGAAACAGTGTACATGGCACTCTTTCTGAGTCACTGCGGAACCACAAAGTTCGAGTACCCTGCAGGACACCACACTACGGCAAGAGATGTCTCCTGAATGAGGTATGTCAGCCTCTCCCTTAACCTTCTTAGTAGGCCTTAATACATTAAATGGTGTAAGATAGGATTGGAAATTAAGTGAGATAACACTGTAAGTAGCATTTTAATAAAGCATGAATCAAAACTATTGACAATATATGCCCAAATTAGCTTTAGTTATGCTAATGAAAGTGATGACCGGTAAAACACTGGAAGTAGCTTTCCATGGGCAGTTGAGGAAAGCTGGCTTGATCACAAAGAGGGACTAGATGTCTTTGCTCACCTCACTTAGGTAAAAACATAGAATCCTTCTATTCTCATAACTCAGAGGAGCTTGGTGCAGTCGCTGATACCCTGTGATGTGTTCTGGGATAGCCAAGACCCTGACAAATAGCCAGCACCTATGGAAGAGCTGCACCCTGCCAGAGCCAAGAGACCACCTAAGATGCACTATGGTCCTAGATGTCCACATTTGAATGACTGAGTGACATTCTCCTCCTGAAAGGAGGTTGTAGAGAGACAGGGTTTGGCCTCTTCTCCCAACTCACAGGTGATAGGACAAGAGGAAATTGCGCCAGGGGACTGGATATTAGGAAAAGGTTATTAAGCAATGGAATGGGCTGCCGAGGGAAATGGTTGAGGCACCATCCCTGGAGGTGTTTAAAAGACAGGCTGACATAGTGCTTAGTGACATGGTTTAGTGACGGGTTTTTTATCCGAGTTAGGTTGACGGTTGGACTAGATGATCTTAAAGGTCCCTTCCAACCTAGACAGTTCTATGGTTCTATGACATGCTTACTTTCTAAATTTAGCTAAGTCAAGGAAGAAATCTTACCCACCAGGCTTGATTGCTTGTTAGAGTTCTTTAAAATAAGTCTTCAGTTTTGAATATAAATGATTCTTCTTTCTCATTTACTAACCATATAATAACATTCAAAGGTGTCATCATGTCTTTTCCTTATTAGAGTATCTTTTTTTACACAGTCTGTTTTACATTTAAGATTTTAAGTAAATGTCTCTTCATCTGTTTTTGGGAGGTAGATTCAAGGTTCAAGGTAGGTTTTTTCAAGTCTCTTGGCTGTGAGTTCATGGCTGATAGACAGCTACCAGTCCAGCCAAACACCATCTCATTTTTCTTCCCTCCAAACTCAAAATATTAATTTCAGTGCCTTGGCATAGTTCCAAGACCATATAATTATAATCTAGATCTGGACTGAGTAATTATAAATTGCATCCTTAAAACCACCTCTCTTATTTCATTTGGATGCAATACGGCTACCCCTTTTTCCGTCACAAACACAGTGTGGGTCCCACTCCACCCCCAAGGCTGGCTGCTTCCCACTGCAGTGTGAAGCTATCTTAAAAACCCAGCGTAGCGTTGCTCTCCGAGAGTTCAAAGGGGTAGGAACCAGCCAATGCTACTAACTCAGTAAATGCAAGAGGACTTTGTAGTTTCGAAATAGGCTCCTTCTCTCAACCATCTATTAAAATATATTTTGATATTTAGAATTTGTCTTCCAAATGTGTTAACACATTATTTCCGGTATAGAAATAGCCCTTTTCTACTTTCTTTAAAACACAAAAAGAGGACCCAGACTTGGGATGTACCAAATCTTACTTAAATCTTGAATCTAGCACTCCAACGTGTAAGAATTTGGACAAAAATATATGCTAAAAGAAATTCCTGGCTTTAGTAAAATTCTTGATTGAGTCTACCCTTCAAGCCAAGAGGTGTTCTCAGCACCACTTTATCTCTATGAAAGTGAATTAAAGCAGCCCTGACTGATAACACATAGCTTCACTGCACACGGTTTGCCTATATGGCAGTTTTGAGAGGAAAGAAAAAAAAACCAGGAAATAATGATGGCTTATCCAAAGGCATAAGGGGCACTTCCAGGGAAGGGCTGTGGAATTCATTTAAGATCTCACAGAAGAAAATCTTATTGGTGTGGAGCTTTAACAGATTGGCTGCTCTTGCAATGTACTCAATTTCTACTTACGCATAGATTTGACTGTCCTTGAACAGCTGATCCTTGCACAGGATGTCAAATTTGCTTTTACCATTCCAGCAAGTAAAATACACGAAGAACCGTGTAAATCAGGAGCTGAAGGAACAGGAGACCCTGTTCTTGCTTCATTTATACAAATGAGAGATTCCTATATTTCTTCAGAGTGCGAGGATTCTCTACATACTGATGGTTAAATACCTGCATCTGTCTAAACCTGAAATCACTTGATTTATTCCTGCTAACCCATCTAGTGACAGTTCTTTTGCAATGCTCCTGAAAACTACCTTTTACCTGGATACTCAATATGGCTTCCAAATCAGAGCCCTAATCATCCTACAGAAGTAGAAAAAAAACCCTCAAAGATATGCTCATGCTTCATAGAACAGGATGGTTTGGCCACTGTAGGAGTATATCTAACAGCAAAAACATCTAAACCCCAGCAAATTCAGTCATCTAGAAAATTCACATCTGTAACAAAGTCTGCATGGTGTTCAGGAAAAGGCAAAGTGCAGAATCTCCTATTTTCTAGGTAACAGGCAACAGGAATCTACTAGCACTGCTTCTCCATCTGTTTTCCACAGGATGGTAGTGTTTTGTGTAAAATGTTTTGTTTTGAAGAACATCCACAGCTTGGGAATGCAAAGAACATTTCCCTTTTCATTCACAAGGAAAAGGTCACGCAGATGAGCTGTGCTTGTTGTTGGATATGGATCCTCTATAAATCAGTCAGACTGAACAGGAGCGTCAGCCGACATTTCGCTTAAGAACTCTTCCATCTTAGCCAATTTTCTCCTTTTTCATACCATCTTCCTCATCCTCACCCAAATACTTCAGCGTGCAGATTGATGGGCAAAACACTTTTGTCTTCCTCTGAAACATCAGAGGAATCATGAATAAAACCACAACGTTCTCTTTAATCCTACAGCATTGGGGTTTTTTTTGTTTTTTGTTTTTTGGGTTTTTTTGATGTAGCAATGGCAGGGAGCATTGTGCAAAATAAAATATATAGTCTTTAGGCAAACCCTCCAATCTGCTTTAGCTCCTTGGAAAGTATTACACAGTCATCCTGTGCAAACTTGACTAAGTATCTTGGCACTTTGTTTGGTCAAATGCTTCCGACTTAATTGTCGGTATACATAGGTGTATGCATGTATTACAGTCTCTACTCCGGATCAAATACTTACCTTGAACCTCCTGATTTTGTCAGCAGCCCAAAGATTTTTCCAATACAGTAGGAAGCAGGTACAACACTACATCCTCTAATTTTCTGAATTTAATAGCACAAAACTTCATGCCCCTTTCACTTGCACATCTAGAGGATGGAAATTTTGTCTATGAGTAATCATTCCTGCAAGCTTATGTATCTCCTTCCTAGTGATGATTTCACCACCTTATGATACTTTCCAGAATATCTACTCTGGGAATCTAATGTAATGACATATAAATATTAAGATGAAACTATATACAAATACCCTGTTATCCTCACTTGGTACACCCAGAAACCTGAATATATCCATAATACAAAACAGACTGAATGCAAGAAGCTTAACCATCCTACTGTGTGGAAAGAACTTAGCAGCATATCTTGGTGACAAGGTACAGAACAAGTATATACGTCCATTGCTGGGAAGGATTTTCTTGCTTGCGCCATTCAAATTGTCGCCCAAATTATTCCCTTATTAAACAACGAAAGAAAAAGTAAAGAAAAGAAAGGATTACTACAAAATTTCATGAACTTACAAACCACAAATCATTCCTCTCCTCATGGTATGTATTCTGTGAACATGGAAGACACCTGAAACAAGCAGATTTGAGGGTTGTTACACCAAAACTAGTTTCCTGAGAGATATCCTTGCTTTTGCTTCAGCAAAAGTTCTCGTATCTTCAGTATTACAAAATATTCATTCACATTGGTTAAAGACAGTTAATTTTTCAGAAAATTTATGGCCATAAAAGCACTTTGAAGATGCAAGGTGTTGTTTAATCCCATGTTATCATTAGTATTGACTGCAGCTCAAAGCCCAGCCTCACCGTGGGACAGCAGAGCTTATCATCAGCAATCTCAAGGCACAGCAGGGTAAGAACAGTCGCTACGTGGAAATGTTTGCAATTCAAAAATCTGTTTAGACTTTTCTAAATCTAACATGGGACAGAATCATTCTTGTTCTGAATGCAACACGACAGAAATGATACTTCTCCATTCAGAGTTCAGGCACAGCTCCATGGATAACTGCATGAAAGCATTTCCACTTTTTTTTGTAGGAAAACTAAACCCCATTTTCAATTTAATAAACGCACTTGTTTGGAACTTGTTTGGAGATCTCCAGACATCACAGAATAGCCCATCTTGAGAACATTTCAGTCTATACACCAGTGCACTGTCTGATTCCTGATGGACCCAGCCTGTTCAGTTCGGACTGAGTGTGAAGTCCCCATTCTCTGCTGACTCTCTGTAGTAGCTCTAACTTGACCATCCATTTTTTAAGTCATGACAGCAAAAGAAGCGGAATTATCCTGCTGTGAGAAGGAAGAAATCGTAGTTGAAAATTCAAGGAAAGGCCAAAGTTGTGGAGGGAATTGAATATTCGGGAGAGGTAGCCCTAAGGTGGCTCCAGGCATATGAGGGAAAAGGTATGTTTCCCATTGCATCCCAAGGGCTGGATGCAGACAAGGGCTGCATCTAAATATGTGTCAGGAGCTGAACAACACAGAGGACCAAGGGAAAACAAGGTCAGACAAATCAGAAATTAAACACAAGGAGTTCTGAAAGAAGAACAGAGACTTTGCAAGTGTCTTGGACAATTAATAATTTTCAGAACATCCAAATGCAGTTCCAACTCACTGCAAGGGATTTTTTGGAACAGCATTTGGACGGATGGGTAGGTAGCCTGCCTAGAAATTTGGGCTGTATTTATAAAGAATTGCCACTTGTGCATTCTGTGTCAAAAGGAAGCCCAGATTTTGGTTATCGTCCGGCTCCTGAGAAATTTTGCACTTTGTGACTTTACTAGTGTGTCGATGGGAGAAAAAATAGTAACTCAACAGAACTCTGCCGCCTCTCAAGACTTACTTTGAATGTATTTAGTGGCCACTACCATGGAGAAAAACATATTTGTTAAGAAACCAGCTTTTAAGCAAACTATTAGACTTCCAGGTGGGAAGAAACTCAAGGCATCTTCAAAAGTATCACTGTCTAATTACCGAAGTGTATCTGCAATGATGACATAGTATCACATAACAGAGTAAAATCAAAGTTCTTCAGGTCTGTACTTTCAAGACCAGACAAACTACAGTTCCAAAGCTGGTGCATATTTAAAAAAAAACCCTGGCATCACAAAAAGCAGCATAGACTAAATGACTTTTTAAGAACAGTTTCAGGGAGTTTTAACACACCTTAACCCTGCACTTTCTTTTTTTTTTTTTTCACAATAACCCTCATAAAACATTGGTAGTGGTGAGAGACTCCTGCTCCAGTTGAAACTTGGAAATCTCAAGTCACTCACATACTGAGAGCTGTCAATCAAAAGAGAATCCAGTGACCTTCTTTATGCTGTACGTTTAGCAAGGCAATGTTCTAGGACTATTACAAGTCCCCTTTGACTCTTCAGTGCACTAAATCACTGTCTGTCATGACCTGACCAATAGTGGCATTAAAAGACAGCGCAGGAATTACTGAAAATACTCCACCTGCAACACAAAAAGGTGGAATGTATTGCAGTCTCACTCAAGTGATGGCTTAGATACCCTCGTCCACTCTGCAATTCCATTGTGATTATTCTAATGTTCAGAAGACTGTAATTAATCTTGGAAAAGATTTCATTTTAGAAGACCTGTTCAGGCAGTTTGCCTTAAGTTCATTACTGTGTGTGTATCTGCTAAAACATGAGGCAGCAATGTGCCCTCGGGCAAAGAAGGCTAATGGTATCCTGGGCTACAGTAGCCAAAGTATTGCCAGCAGGTCGAAGGAGGTGATCTTTCTCCTTATCATTGGTGAGGCCACATGGGCAATGTTGTGTCCAGCTCTGGGCTCCTCAGTATGAGAGAGGCACGGACTCACTGCAGAGTCCAACAAAGGACCATGAAGATGATGAAGCAACTGGAGCATCCCTGCTGAAAGGCTGACAGAGCTGGGAATATTCAGCTTGGAGAAGAAAAGGCTCAGAGGGATCTCACCAATGCATATAAATACTTGAAGGGAGGGTGCAGAGAGGATGGAGCCTGGCTCTTTTGAGTGATGCCCAGTAGCAGGACAGGAGGCAATGTGCACAGACTGAAACACAGGAGGCTCCCTCTGAACATCAGGAAACGTGTTCTTCCTGTGAGGGAGGGTAACTTGCCCAGAGAAGTTGTGGAGTTTCCACCCTTGGAGATATTCAGAAGTTATCTCAACATAGTCCTGGGCAAAAAGCTCTACGTGGCCCTGCCTGAGCAGGGAGGAGGGACCTGACAACCTCCAGAGGTCCCTTCCAACCCCAACATTCTGTGATTCTGTGAAGTCTTATGCATCATTACCAGGTTGAGCTTACAAATGATCACTAGGCATCTATATCTTGGTACCATTTAGGCTGCCCCAGAAAATAAAGACTACCTTAAACACAGTAAGAAGCATGTACAATGCTAACCTAACTTCTCCTACAAGAAACAGGAGATAGGATGCACTATTATTTGTATTGTAGACCCCCATGACTATATGCATACATATTCATACATCTATGTATATACATGTGTACATACACACACCCAAATCTTATGTATACTTTTGTATCTGTAATTTTGTATAATCTATCTGTCTATCTATGTACCTAACTATATCTATAGAAACAAAAATAAGGGAAGGTTTCCTAAGGTGACACAGGCCATGTATTCTGGTGGAAGGCAGAGAACTAAACCCAGGATTTCTGGAGTCTTCATCACACAATATCCTTTAAGCAATGTTATTAGAGTTCCAAATGCTGGTTTGCACTTTGAATTTAAACACCTCCTACCCTCCAGTGTTCACATCTAGAACAAGGTACACTCACAGAATAGCAGGTCAAGCTGAAATCCCTTTGAAAATTCAACCTTTTTTTGTGAAGAAAAAGTTGATGGTTATTGACAAAATGTTACAGTCTACCTTGTTAGGTAGATTTCCATGATTAAGGAAAGTAAATATTGTCTGAGGTCTAATGAGAATTCCAATGCAATAAAGTCAAGTGTGAAAGGTGCAATCGATAAGTGATGATGCAACAGTATTCATCTGTAGTTTTGCTACTGTTTAGTTCATGGTATTTGGTGATGCTTGAAAATTAAGTGTTAAGAAATTAGTGTTACAAGGATTAGCATTCAGATTTTATTTCTGATATTGTTATGTTTCTACAGTCATTACATTCTGAACACTAATTAGCATCTTATTTCTTTTCCCACTAGTTAAGGACAGCAAACCAAAGAATTAAAGCACAAAAATACTACGGAAACAAACACCAGTATTATCCATGAAAATCCACAAATTAAAACCCCTGATGTCCATGGCTAATTTTGCATTGCAGGAGAAAATACTGCAATGAAAAACTGAATTTACTACAAGTCTTGGATATAAAGAAGCATACTGCCCTATGACAAAGTCAAGGACTAAATCTCAGTTATTTCTGCGAGGAAACCGATCTCTTTTAGCAGCTCATCAGACTGATTAATTTCTCTCTGCTTGGGCTCAATTGGATTGGCAGGCACATAGACATTGGTCTCTGTCACTGTGCCATGGCATAGGGTACCAGCACCTTGTGTCAGAAACTGAAGGGACGGTTTCCGTCCCTCTCTCTTCTCTGCAGGCACGTTGTGCAAGCGACAGCTTGTGCTGGCACATCATGTACCCTGAAGATACTGAAATTACGGTTGAATATTAGTTGTGACTCTTCATTTTCTGAAGAAGCCACACAAGAATTTGGCTATGTGAACTTCAGTGGATCTTCACTGAGCGTGTTCACAATGAACATCTTCATGGTTCTGAATATTCTGCTTTATTAATTCCGTGGCACTTAATCTTTAGATCACAGAGCAAGGCTGAGGACACGGAGAGAAAACAAGGGCTAACTCTGTTCTAATATATCAGGCTATATGTCTGTGTTAAGGTGACACGGCTTTTGAAGCCAGCTAGGAGTATTTGGCATAAATCCTATCCACAGGGCAAATACAGGCCAAACCAGACACCTCTCAAAACTGATGTTGATTGTGTATGCTGAAAGATCCCATGCATTTCAGAAGGCAGCTCCACAGTTCTGCACACATTGCTGAAAGCAATAATTACTTAGAAACATTACTTATGTCTCTCATAATGCTACTGCTTTATAAATTCACTAAGTAAATGGATCATGTAGCTAAACTTAACATTCCTATTTAACATATTACAGAAGCAATAAAAAAATCTCTTCACAGAATATAACCCATCCAGACCAAGAAGATTTTCTAATCCATGCAAAAATTATTTTCTTACAAGTAGTTTCAATGGAATTAGGTAGGAATTAGCCACGACGTTGTAAAGAGAATGACGTATCTGGTTTATATCACGATTCATGTTATCAAAATTTATTTTTTGAAGAGGCATAGAAATTATTTGACTCTTTCAGTCATTTAAGTGAGATCTCTTGACCTATTGCAAATGAGACAGCAAACTAGCAGTGCCTTTAACTTTTGACAATTTATTTGCTTTCTTTTGTTTAGAAACAGCTATATAGGAACCCTAGTTCTGTATGAGTACTGTATAATGTGTCCCCAACATGTACACAGCTAAATGAAAGACAATTATGAGAAATAAAACATGACGTTTCAAATCAGCTCCCTAATAAAGTCTAAAAATATAAGAAACACTATCATATTAACCAGCAAGAACTGCTCTTCCACTTAAGGGATAGTTCAGTAATTATTCAAACCTGTACAAGACTGGATTGTCAAGTGAAATAATAATACAGAGTATCTCAGGATAATGAGATAGATCTTAAGGCCATTAGCAGTGGCTCTTATTATAATACTGGCCAAGGTTCCCCAAGAAAGAAAGAGAATTTTTAAATGAAACTTGTAGAGAACTAGTTTGAACTTGAATATTTGAACAGCTCAGAACTGTCTCATAGTTCCATTGCTTCTCAGCGAGAAAAGTGCCTACCTTGTTGGAGTGGGAAATCAGTCAGGCTTTAGAGCCTGAAATCCCTGAGGGTGAAAAATAAAACAAAAAATAATTTGAAAATTGAGCTACATTGAAAGCCATACAGTTTATATTAAGAATCTTCTCTTAGTGAGGTTGTAAGGTCTGGTTAGTCTTCTCTAAGTTGTTGTCTCTAGTCAGTTGTCTTCTCTTTCCTGATTTCCTCTCTCTTATTCAAAACAACCAAACTCAAGACACATCTTCTCTGACTTAAGGTTTGACAAGAATTATAGCTTTAGACACAAGGTCTTTTAAGACTGGAAATTGGATGAAGAGATAACTTTATAAATAGGTCCTACTTATGAGACATTTGTGTATGCATGCTTCATTATCTAACGTTTGTTTGCTTTTAACCACAGGAATAATTCAATAGCTGATGGTTGCAGAGGAGTTAGCTAATCCCTGGGAAAACAGTTGTCCAGCTTGCAGTTTATAAGCATGGCTAATGTGTCAGCAGTTGACATGGGTTAGAAATACTGCATCTTTTCATGTTCCTCTTACAAGCCTCTGCTAGCTACAAAGGTTTCCACATGCTGGACCTGAGCTACATCTGGCAGGCCTGGCATACTCTAGTGAAGAATTCTCCTCCCCACCTTAATGAACACCTCCTCGTCTGACTACGCTCAGTGGTGCTCGGACAATTAGAAGAGACTAGGGTTTACAGCAGTTTAGGCAAGAATGCTGACTAAGACTCTACAAATCAAATATTAAAAGACTGATTAAATATTTTACGATCTTTTTACTTAGGCTCTGATTTGAAGTTTACTTCATCTGTGAGCCAGAGCTATGCTGAAGGTTAATTGATGGAGGAAGAGTAAATAACAGCTGATGCTGCTGGCCCTAAGAATGCAAGGCATTTAAGAGTATTCCTAACCTCAAGTGTGCTGTCACTGACGTGCTCATTTGTCTCACTAGGTTAGTGTCACTAGGGCTCAGATATGTGATCAAATTACTGCAGTGAAAGTGGTTTAAGCTTATGTGTTTTTCCTTGTATTGTATATTTGCACGTCTCCAATGACACCAAGTAATCCTTTAAAACGCGTTAATTTGATCATGTATCCAGGTATCCAGTGCGGTAAATTGGGATAGGTGGCTATGAAAAGCAGAGATGACGCCTTCTGGAAGACAAATAGCTTCCACGGAGAAGAGAGACATCCAGCAGATCCACTACAGCTCAGTCTACCAGGATTAGAACATAAATCTCTCCCCTTCTACTAAATCAAGGGTTTGTAACTTATAAACCTGACCTGACAAATCGCTTTTGTTGATTTTCCATTTTTAAAGCGAAGGAATTAACAAAACTCTTATAAAGCAACTGCTGGTCAATTTTTGGCTACCTGACTGGGCTGGTTTCACTTAAATCCCATGTAGATCCCAAAGAAAAATTCAAAAGCTCACCATCCTGCAAGAGTTCTCATTGTATTTGGGGCTGGGAGTTGAACGTTTAAAAGCAGTCCAAATATTTAGCTTCAGAAAAGTACTGCTGAGCTTGTGTCTGAACTCCTTTCCAAGAGACATTTGGTAAGGATTTCCACATACCAAAGTACAATTTACGTAATGAGCAGGAAGAGTTATTGGACTAATCATTTTTAATAGAGATTCCTTGCCTTTAATACAGAGCTACACAATAGAACTTAATAGCTTGTGGCAAGTAAATAATTTACACATGGATTGTGTCTGAATACAAATGTATACATAAAATATCACAGACGTACTGAAGCCTTTGGGGTATTTTTTTTTTTTAAATCAATGTAATTGATTTTGCTGATAGGTCTGCATTTATATTTTTGTAAGCTTATTTCACTTTACCTGCGCATGTGGCAGAGTCATGATTTTTATGGGAAGCAGGGAAAACTCTGCAAATTAAATTAGAAACTAAGTACAAAGAGCGTAGGTATTTTTGAAGAGTCTAGGGTAAGACACTCAGAAATAACACTCCAGCATGACCCAACGGTGTGGCTCATTTACAAGCTACTTATCAGAAAAGGTCAACCTCTCAGGAACGCTCATGACTATTCAGGGTGTTTTGCAGCATTTGAGCCCAATGAAGCTGGTAATGAAGAGTTTTCCCCTTAACGCTGAACGTTGTAGGTTGTTCAGCTTCAGTCAGCAGCATTACTTGCACTTGGCTCGGGCTCCTACTAGAGGGGGTAGAAGAAAATGGTGGGTTGACAAAGACCATTAGAGGGTCGTGATTAAGGCACAACTGAAGCCATAAGGAAAGTGGTTGGATGGAAACATGGGTGTGTGTTTCAAAGGGAGAGGCAGGGAATGGTGGCTGCTTTACCATTGGGAGCACCAGCTTATCTGACAGGCCTGAAAGCCATTTTTCGCTACAAAATACCCCCACCACAGCTCATCCTCCTTCTTTCTAACACTCTGTGTTTTGACACCATTCACTCATAAAAGGTAGCCATTAAAGGAAAACATGCAGACAGACGCCAGAGCTGGGTCATCGGGCCTGAAGAGAGTGGCGGGGAGGCCCTGGGGTCCCGCCACCCTCCCTGGCTCTGCTGCCTGCCCATGCGTCCCGCGGGGCCAGCCCGGCCCACCTTACCTTTGGGGTGCCAGGGGTCGGTGAACTCGTACTTCCCCACGCCGATGGTCCGTAGCATCTGCACCCCGTTGGTGTTGTCCGGGCCCCCTGCCGCGTTGGGGGGCAGCGGGGCGGACGCCTGCCCGTTGGTGGTGGGCGCGCTGCTGGGCAGGGCGGCCGAGGGCAGGGCTGGTGGCGGTGGTGGCAGCATGGGGCAGGCCAGGTGGCCGTTGCCCACCGGCCCAGGGCCCGGGTGGGCCACTGGGCCCACGCCGCTCATGGAGGACATGCTGAGGGGTTGGCTGTTGGTGTACAAGGGCTGGCTCTGGAGATTGACCACCATGTTGCTGAGGGGCTGGGAGGGCTGCGGCTGGAGCTGGTAGTGGGCTGGCATCAGTGGGAGCTGGGGGGTGACGTGCGGAGGGAGGGAAGGGGTGACGCCAATGACGGGGGCCTGGACGTTGGCGGCTGGGCTGAAGGTGGGCGGCTGCGTCATCCCGTAGGAGTGCGTGATCAGGGCGGGCTGGCTGCCCGCTGCCACTGTGGTCACCCAGGGAGCTGCACCTGTGACAAGAAGGAAGGCCGGCAATGGCAGTGGGCTTGGCACAGGGGAGACCAGAACATGAAACCAAACACCCGCAGCCGCTGCCCAATTGTGCCCACGCACCCTTCTCCTTCACCCTACCCAAAGCAGTTCAGGGTCTGGAACCGTTCCCAACCAGTAAGTGCATAAAATTGCTCCAGCGATGTGAGTGCAATTGTTAAAATACTCATCAGGTGACATGCGGCATGTTTGCAGTTTTATGTATTTTGCGCTTTATGCAGCTTAAGCGCACGCTTCCAAGAAAATTAACCTCTTTCCCCACCGTGCTTTCATGGCTTCCTGACAAACACTCTGTGTGTATAATAATGGTGCTCCAGCCACTACAAAAAGATTGTAATTAGGCGTCTGGCATAGTAGCACAATGTATGATATGTGTCTGGAAGCTGGAAATCATTTCAGGTAGTTCTGGACATAAAAGAGGTCTTAAAGTATTACAATGAGTGCCTTTTCCTCTAGTGAAGGCAGAGAAGGAGGAAAAAAAAACCCACTCTAATGAACTTGCAGGCATCTTAATACATTTATATTAGCCTCAGCACAGAAGAAACTCGAGGGGTCTTTACAATGAGAGAAAAACCCTGCTAAAGAATAAAGAAAAGGCTCACAATGAAGTCTAATTTACGGAGGTAAATGGAGATAGTGCATTGAATTTGCTTTGAACGATTTTCCCTTGTAGAATTACAAATAAGATTAGAAACATACCTGGGTTTTCATTCTCCCTCATCTGTTTAGATGGAGGCTCATCAGTGTCCCAGGGTGTGGACTGATTGATGGGTGTCTGTCCCCACCTGACGCTCGTTGCAAGTCCTTGAGGCTGATTTTCAGTCTTGGAAATGCAAGGTGTCTACCAAAGAGACAGAAAAATGCAGAATAAAAATGTTTAGACTATTGGGAATAATCACAGTTCCTCATAGCTAGTAGTTAGCTTGCTTGTTTGTTTGTTACAGTCCAAAAGGATCCTAAAATCTTTAAATATCATTCTCCTTCAGGCTTGCATGACATGTCTGTATGGAAAACACAACATATTTGAAAAAAAAAAAATACTTGTGGAAATTTACTAGATCCACCTTTAAAAAAATCCACAACAAAAAGTTGCTTCTTTTGTCTTGAAAATAAAAAACACAAACCAGATACAGAGTAATATCCATTCAGTCACAGCTTACAGAAAATGGGAAAATCTTCTGTTTGCTCAATCTCTTCCAAAAATGGTGAGTTTTGTTTAGCAGAAGGCAGAACAAGAGAGACTTATTTACAACTGTAGGACAAATTACTGTAGAACAGTAAAGAGAAGTCTTAGTATTTACTGTCTGTCAACCCTTAAAATTGAATGCCAATAAAAAATAAGCAGCGTAACAGTCATTGGTTGCTGAAGTGGCTGTGTTGGCAGTTCTTCAGAGATGTTAAAATAACTGTAAAGTAGGGGAAGGATCAGGGCTGAATAATCATCAAAGGGGATATGATCTGAAAGAGATTTCTTGATAAAGAAACTATCACATGGATTTAAATGCTAAGACAGCACCCCCCTGCAGTTTATGGGGATCTTCCCAAACAACCATGCCTTTGCTAAGAAAAGGCCTGTAGAAAACAAGGGTGCTCCAACAGGTCTCCTTTATTTAAGTCCGCAGCACATTTCATTGCTGGAAGATTAAAATGTTTTTTTGTTTTGTTTTTACTGGTGTCAGAACCCCCTAAACCAAGAAAATGGAACCAGCTGCCTATTGCTGAATGAGTATTGAGGGCGGAAGCCATAAAGAACAGGAGACCAGTCAGAGCAATCACTTATTTGCCTTACATCTGGGAAGTAATTTAGCTCAGAGACGGGGTACAGCAGCTCCATAAATGCCCTGGGTCACGTAGCACCAATGAAATCTCTGTCAACACCAGCAGCTATTTTCCCCAGTACCTCAATCACCCCGTGAAAAGAAGTCATTAGCAGACCCATTTATCCCCTCTGCAAATACATGCACACCTTTCCCAAGCCCATCAGTCATTCCTCGTGTTTTGAAATCCGTTTGAGGTGCTTGTTTGCTCCTGCCCTCCCTTCTCCCCCCGTGACACCCTCACTATCTCTTCTGCCCTGCTCCAACACTCTCTCCCTTCATCCAAGTGCCTCCTATCCACCCATTCCCTTTTCCACATGAGCGTTATCATCCCTGGGCTCTGGGAGCCAGGAGTCCTGGGTACAGACCTTGAGGGAAGGTAAAGCTTTTGTTGTGCTGCTCTCTTGGCTCCCAGAAGCCACAATGAGAATATTTTCCCTTCTAGAAATTGCTATAATTCGTTAAATGAAAGTGTTCACAGGGAAACGGCATTCTTAATGTCCTTTTTTTTTTTTCCTACGGAATCTTGAAGTTAGAATTTTCAGCTTGTGTCCAAATTAGTATTTTTCAAAAAGCATCAATTTATTCTTTTCCATGTCCTTTGGTTTTGTGTTTTTTATTTTTATTTTTGTTTTGTTGGGGGTTTTTTTTGTGGTGGTGGTGGGTTTTTGGTGTTTTCTTTTGTTTGTTTGTTTGTTTTTTTTTTTTATTGGAATTTAACTTCTCTGGATTTGTTCTATCCTGCTGGCACCAAGGACAATGATATCCAGGTTTTAGATTCACGTTTCCTTCTGCCCCCACCATTTCAACTACTTCTACAACTTCTGCAATTGAAATAAAAATGCGAGTCAGGAAAGGCAAAAATAGAGGACATGCAGAAAAGGAAGAGCTTTAAGATTCATTCTGCTGTATTCATGGCAAAGAAAAGGGCAGGAGGGGAGGAAATAAACCTCAGTTTTGAAATGCTTTCTGTTTATAAATTGTCCTGAGAAAAGGCTTAATGTGAATACCTTTAGCTTTTACGTTGTACACGGTCTTTGACACAGGAGGATATAATGCTGTTGGTGGTTTACCAGTTCATGTTAGTGGTATCCCTTTGGATCTAGCTAAACTGTTTAACAGTAGACAAGGCACTCCGCAATAGAAAAAGAAAGGAGGCAAAAAAAGCACCACCAGCATTCTCTGCCTATAAATCAGCTAAGATACTTCCCCCAGAAAGACTATTATTTATCCCAAAGCAAAGTTTTAAAAAACACTAAATGCAATACAGAGAACTGGGCATCTTTATGAACCGTCAAAGACAGACGGGAGGATTCACAACTCATGCCCCGCACGTTCCACATGTGGCATCTGTGTCTTGCCTTTCTTTGTTGTATGAACCGAGTCTTATAAGTGGGTTTGAAATACATACTTCTCATTACTGTGGGGCATTGTTGAGATGCGCAGCATCTTGTGTAACTGTGTTACATTCCCAAGCTGCTTTAAAACAGTGTCAATCTAAAATAAGAAAAAAATATTCCTGTACCTTAAATAATACCAAACCACACACATACTATAATTTGAAAAGAACCCATATGTTCTGTACAGAATGGGTAAGAAAGGGAATATGTGACACAGCTCTCCTAAATCCTACAAAAATCCCATTGCCTATTTTGCATCTGAAAGCCTTTTTGTTATAAAACTGGAGCACCAGATCAGACACATTTGAAACTGGTGGAGTTAGCACCCAAGTGTAGATCTAAATTCCATCCTTTAACCATGAATAAAGAAGAAGGTTTGCCCTCAATAAATACTTCTCCTCTGCTTCCACAAAATGCTAGGTTTTTCTCCTTTTTTTTTTTTTTTCCCTACTAAATACGCTCACCAACCCCGCTTCTTAGAGGCTCAGTGGATTTAAGTGCACAAGTCCAGCATGTTCTTTCAAACTGCACTCCTGAGCTTGTATTTATTTGATTGGAAAGAGCTAGAGATTAGTTGGTATGAAATCACAGCACACATTCATGAAACACAGTTTAGACAATAATGGTGGTGGAAACAGAAAAATGGCTTACTGAACTTTTTTTTTTTTAATATATATATACTCTTCTGGTCTTGGATCTAATTTCTGTATTATTTTTTTACTACATGAAGGCTTACATTACAAGTGTTACATGTCTCTGATCCAATTGCAGCAATTACCGATTGGCGTATCTGGAAAGCAAAATTAATTCCAACATTATCAAACAAAGGAACTTTCTGTCCATGTGCTCAAGCACATGACAGCACTCTATTTGATGCTTTTAATGTACAACACAAATGGCCAAAAAATGGCCTGTATTATGCTACTTGTGGAGGGGGAAGAGATGTGTTCCATTAGTGATCTGCAGACTTCACAGGAACTAATTGTACTATGTTAGACTTTTATCTTTAGCTTTCATGTCAGATGCTTGTTTGAATTAAACACGAAACACATGAAAAAAGGAAATGCATTACAAAATCTACTGGGTATAGATTTTAAAATACTGCCAAATGTCTATTTACATGAAAAGAGAAGAAGGTTTCAGGAAGGTCTGTTGAAGTCTGGCTAGTCAACAGCAGCATTGGCTATTTAATTGCCTGAAATTCATGGCAGGCTAAAAGGATTACTAAAGCAATCATCAGCATCTTTGTAGCAGCCCTAAAATATTCAATTTGTGCTTTTGGTCACGAAAACAGTACCCCAAATGGAAATCTGAGGGTTTTTTTTCCTTTTTTGCTTGAAATAACCGTTAAAAACCTATAAAATTTTCAGTTGAAGCTTGCATTTCACCTCATGCCTGCCCCTCTGAACTCCAGTGGTGAGCAATCTCCCAGCTTTAAGGAAATTAACTGCGGTACAGATGTACAGGCAGAAGGGAGCAAGATGGAACAACTTCAGAATTACATGAGACTAACACAGACAAGTTGCCAGGTTGTCGATTTTTTGTAGCTCAAACAGTCATAAACCATGGCCCATAGGCAACAGTAATTGGTGTACAGCTGGTCCACTGAACCTTATTAAATTAAAACATTAAAAACCTTCAGATTCATGGGGCTTTTCGGAATACCCACAAGAAAGTTCGCGAGTTCACAGCAATCAGCTGGTACTAAAGATTGGGAATTAGTGATTTGGTCTATGATGCATCAGTTTACATGGTTACTATTAGGTGTTCAGGAGGCACAGCTGCAACTAAGTCTGGTTTGAAGTCCAAAGTTTTACCAACATTTGATGAAATAAGACCTAAACTTTTATTTTAGCAAGACCTTTTTATGTCAATGGAAACATTGCACAACTACCAGCATTACAGAGTATGTTAGTGGAATTAAAAAAAAAAACCCAACCCAACAACAACAGAAATCCAACAACAAAAATTCCAATACAATTTTCCCCAGGCTCACCACCACCAAACACTTCCTGGGAGGTCCTTATAAACACATTTGAGCAATTTCCCCAAAGGCTTGTAAAACTGCCGACATACATCCTGCTACGGCTCAGAGTGCTAAGACCTATTCAAACAGTTTCATGAGCAAAAAAGAGCTAATCTGGACAGAGGGATCCTATTTGCGGTTCCAAGCCACCAAAATTATTTTACTAAGGCCTTCATTTAAAGTGATGGATGAGAAGTAGCGATTCTCTGTTCCAATTATCCAAAAGAGATTGGGAATGGCAGCTTAATACCAAGATAATGTATCCAATATGCAACCCACTCTATTTTCTCTCCCCATTGAAAATAAAAAGGCTAGGACACGCACATGCATAGAGGCAAGCATTCCCTCCCACAGACTCAGGTTTTATGGCCTGTCATGGGTAAAAGCAACTTCAATTTAATGAGGGAATTCCTTTTAAAGTGGTTAGCTATGCCTCGCTCTAACAAGTAATGACTGGTGGCCCTGGTTGGGTTTCAAGCCTGAACGTGTCTAGTGCTCTAAGAAGCTCAGTGGTCTCTGCACCAAAGAGCTTATGGTCTAATTTGCAGTTCATGCTGCTAAATATTGCATGAAACAGGTATTATTTGTGTGCATGAGGCACGCATGCAAAATCTGAACCATACAGGGATAGATCTTCATATGGGGTAAATTCCTATACCGTGTTGGACAGGATCCCAAGCATATTTCTGAGTCTAGTCCGTGGCCAAAGAAGCACTTAAGGATATATGCAGAGCTTTTAAAGGTGCAACGATGACAGCAGTACCTCCTTAGCAGCGGCTGTTGGGCTGGGCTACTGAAATGAAACTCTCATTTTAAGAGAGGGCTGTACTGTAATGTATGAAAAACGTAAGAGATATGGACAGGCCAGCACGCAGGAGGAACAGAACAAGCTGTCCTGCAGTAAAACCTCATTCGACAACTTGCTCATGGGTGGAGAGAAGAACTCATCTACCTTACAGTTCCCATCACCAGGCAATTCTGCGATGACACAGCGTTGTTTTTCTCTTTCCAAAGCTCATGTGGGAGCAGCGAGAAAGAATGATATAGTTAACTCATAGGAAAAATGTTGCTACTCTGCATAAAAGACAAAAGAAGTCTTAGTTCCTTCTTGAGTGGAGAGAATAATTCAATACTGGCATCTTAAAATCCACCGACGAGCCACCAGCCAGTTCGAGCTCTGGAGCACTGAGGTGCAGCCTTCAGGCTTAGCAGCAGGGCACAGTCTGCATCCATTCACGTTTTTCAGAGGACTTAAAGACACCCCCACCTTGAGAGTAATGATGCGGGCTTGGAGAAATCCATGAGTGCAGCGGGGCCCTGGTCCCAGACAGGCACAGCACAACAGCCATTACCCGGCCCTGATCCCGGCACCGTGCACAGCCGAGCTTCTCGCCACCCAGTCTGCAAGCTGCTAAGAAGGCAGATGGATAAGCATGTCCAGCTTCTTCCCCCCACCACCATCACCCCATCTTTCCTGGTGCGAGCCCCTTTGCCATCTCATCCACATTCGTGCCTCAGTCACCCTCCCAAATACAGTCAGTCAAATTCCCAAGCTCTGACAATGCAATGGTAGAAAACTCCATACTGGGAATGGGTCAACTGCTACTGTCTCATTAACCCTTTCTAAGGCTCCCTCTCCACACTGACTGCAGGTCTGGGGAGGCAAAAGGAGGAATGAGGTTATGGAAAAGTGGCGGGGGAGAAAGATGGGATAGAAGAAGGTTGTGAATTGACGATAGATGATATCTGTTCCTTTCTGGTGGCTGCACTGCCCAGGACAACCACCACTCGCACACCATCACTCTCCAGTTAGGTGCTCAGCATTAGGTGGAAATGAATGCAGGACCATGGAATGATAAGAAAACTTCATAAATGGCACTTTGTATTCTGTCTTGGCAAATTTCACCAGCAGAGGCTCAGGTACTCACCCAGCTGCCTTCGTTTCTCAGCGAGAACATCAGGGAACGGAGCTGAGGTATCGAACCGAGGTCCCGGCTGCGACACTTGCTGCTCCAGGACACCAGGGACATCAGCGCACGACACTGGGTTCGAGCACAGAAGCCCCACTTTAGCCTGAGCAGAACCTCCTCCGCTAACAGGGTTGGCATGCACATCAACCCCACATCAGAGCAAAGCTACGAACGCAAAACCATCTCACGACGGAGGAAAACCCGCAACATCAGGAACAAGGCGGCAGGACGTACAGCAGAGAACATGCACTACGCAACGCAAGAGGGCTCTCAGAGATCCTGCAGGCATCCCATGATAGAGGCAGATAAATCCAGCTCATCATAAGTGCTTTTTGTCAGAGGGCAAAAGGAAATATGGGCAATAATGGAATAAGTGCTTGTCAGACTAGAATCCCAAGGGCATACAAAGGATGTAACCCTTGTGTACTGGCAAAGCTACTCAAGAATGACCTAACGGCAGACTGCCTGAAAACTAAACATTTATCTTGAATGCAAACGCTGGCCATTGATAGGTTCAGGAGTTGCTCCATATGGCATTTTTGTCCCAAATTTTCCAGGGATTTCTTTTAATTATCCAAACAGGTCTCCGAATTTCATTCTGGATCAGGGCCTAAAGCACTAAAGAGAGGAATACTTACAAAGTAAAAGCTGTGTCAGTTTAGGCTCTGATTCCAGTATTAAATTACTTCTAGAAAAGTTCCCTTTTGTCGTATTGGATGCCGACATTTTACATGCAAGCCCTCTGAATTCAGTATTTCGATTGCAGTACACACCCCGTGGCAGGAAAGTGCATGTTCTCTGCCTACACAGCAGGCACATAAGAAAAATAGAAAAAAAGAAAAAACCAGAACCGAGATAAGCTTGTGAGTGTTGAACAGTGCTGCATGATATTGCTGATTTATTAACTTGGCTTGATCAATAAGGCTATCATCAAGGGCACATTTAGTTTGCACATAAATTTCACTTTCTAACAAGCACTTTTGTGTGCGCGCTTTAGTTTCCACAATCTGATCCAGGTCTCAGGAAGCTTTCTTTAAGGGAGAACAGAGAATTCTTTTTCTAAAAAAAGGATCAAAGTATACTTGGTTAACCCTCAAACAAAAGGACAGTCAGTACTGTAGGAACAGCATGCTTACCTTTCACAGTGAAAAGAAAAATAAGCCTATAGGTCCAGATTTATCACTGCCTTAAGTTCATCAACATCAATCGAGCTATTAAATTGTGGCTGAATTTGGCTCATAGCAATTTAAAAATTTCAACTTTCTTTGAGGGTCTTCCATCAGTAAGATGCTAATTTAATGCATAATTTAAACTCCACTGCCCTTTAACTCAGCGTTTGTAAATAATTAAAAAAGAACTAAAAATCCTTTTACATTTATAAAGCTGCCCCCCTTTTCCTACTGCAAAACAACAAAGTCTTTTCAATCAAGAATTTATTTATTCCTTAAATCTGAAAGTAAAAGCCGTAAAAAAGATGAGGAGAAACTGATTTACAAGATAAAACAATTAGCTCTGGGATATGTACATTAAGACTAATAAATTTCACATCGTATTTTAAAGGAGTGGAGGAGGAATTCCAGATACATTAGACTTTATACAAATTCTATTGAAATGTTCAATTAAGAGCATCTTATGAAGGTAAGTTATGCAGTCACTAAAATTAAGATGTGAAAAACAGGATTAGAGCACTGCATCTCTCAAAAAGGCTATACACTTTAATAATCCACCCGTTTTCCTACTCACAAGATAACATCTAAAATCTGGCTATTCCTGTAATTGCTCCTGTCTTGTTAAAAATTTGGGTTGTGCAGGAGAAACACAAGTGTTTTCCACAGTAAAACCTACTAAAACAATATATTGCATTCCCTTTAAATCCAAAATCACATATCTCAATGGTTCTTATTAAAATCTATTTTTTTTCTGTGCAGAAAGATGAAAATGCATTTTAAGACTCAAACAAGTCTGTGCAAAAACAGCTCGAACCCATCAATCTCCCAGTTGGTTCTTAAAAGAAGCTAAACATTCACCAAGCTGTTCCGACCAGACGTGACTGGCAGATCCTTTTTGGGAATGAGGTCTCAAGATGCAACCCCGCTTCCATTCAGATTCATAGCTTCAATAACACGAGAAGTTCAGTGCAGGATCAGGCAGTCGGGCAGTCATTTAATTTGATTTACAACAGAGTCCTAATACGTGGTTTTTCTGGAAACACAGTCCCTGTTTTCTCCAATTTTTCCGCTCTGTAGGTTTTACGTCAAAGCATTCCTGCTCGTTTTGTTTCCGTACCTCCACGCTACTGGTAGGAAGCTGCCCAGTTCTCCTGTTTCCCTTTGACAGAACCGATTCCTGGACTAGCATGAACGCTTCAGCTGCCTCCACCACCATCCTTCTAAAAGATTTATGGCAAACACATCGCATACCAAGCTATAAATCTAGCAAATGGTTATTAGACATACTTTGCTGTCCACAGCCACACAATTTAAAGTAAAACAGATAATGGCATAGCTGTGGGTAGTGTTAACTAGTAGGCTTGCCAAAACTGTGCTACATTGCCACCCATTTTTTCCGCACTCTCGTTTTTGGGGTGTGAATCTGACGATGCTTCAATATTACTCTCTCTGTGGCAACTTGTGGCGCTAAATAGTCCTCCATCATCTAAGGATAAATGGGTACCGTTAAGATTAAGCTCTACTTACATTTCCTTTAACAACAAACTGCTTTATGTTCCTTTCTTTTTCATTCCTTTAAGACTAAGTTCTTCTAAGGTGTCCGGTTTTGGCCATTGGACTTACTAAGAAAAGGAAACCCAGCAAGGGTGTGGAGTTTGGCGAGAGACCTTCTGCTTTTGAAAATCCTCTGTTATGTATCTTTTAAAGAAAATTTATACTACTCAAAACTTAAAACCTCCTACTCTCTTTGCTCCCGGGAAGTTAACACAAAGTAAACCACCTCTAAAAATAATCTCCCACTCAAGAAACTCCAGGGTGACAGAGAAAGAGAGGGAGAGGGGTTATTGTGAGCCCTAAATAGCACAGGTTGGTTCTGTAAGCCATGTAGGGAAAGGCAAGCTAAAATTAAATGATCTTTGGTAGGACTATCTCACCTACAACAGCAAGTTGTGAGCTGATCTTCCTAATTCTCCTCCTCCGCTGTTGCAGGCCAGGGTCCATCAGAAGCTACTACTTTTGCTGGGATGGGTGCAGGGCAGACAGTGCCCTCATAACCCCCAGGATGAACTGGCTGGGAGACCAGCCCCAGCCCTGTCTTTGCAGATAATACCCTTTAAGAGGCAGCGTGTCCCCTGCTGAACTGGCTGTGCCTTTGAGGGGAGACAAAGAGAGTTTTCACTGTTCTTTGTGCAATCATCGCCTCCTGAAGACATACAGAGACTTGATTTGCCGTAATAAAGCTTCAATTAGAACACAAATCTATAAATATCTAACAGTGCAGATCAAAACAGCCAACTTTGGTCACAAGTATTGACCAGAGTGAGAGAAAAAGAGTCCACAGGACCAAACACCTACCTTAGAAAAAATTAAAAAGGGAAAATTTTATTTCCACACAACAGGTAAGGATTAAAATAATCTTTGCTGCAAATCCAAAATCTCCCTTCCCACCCATAGCACAGTTTTTGGACTAATCATCAGCTTTAGACAAGCACTGACTGTATCCCAGACTATCCAGACCTTATTACAACAAAGAACGGAGTCTTATCTTGTTTCTTGATTTATTGGTAACTCTGTGCCAAATCCAAACACAGAGCACATGGCAATTCCCTTAAAATCCTTGAGTAGTTAAGAAAGTCGAGTGATCAAGATAGACCCTCCACCCAACACCTACCTAACACCCCTGCCTTGGAAAGGGTCATAGTTTGTGAGATTAAGATGCTCTGAGAGGAGATAAGAAATAGGAGTAGATGATTGCTGTAGGTCCCTTCCAGCTGAACTGTTCCTATTCTATTCTATTCTATTCTATTCTATTCTATTCTATTCTATTCTACCCTACTCTGTTCTACTCTATTCTATGTAAACAAGTAAATAAATTTATGCATATATATATACACACACACATTTCTCCCATTGTACTACTGAAATGCTATTAAAATGTTCATCTCTGCTTCTTTCTAAAGGAAGTCCAAACTTAATGTAGCAAGGAAGAGAAACAAGAGGTAAAAGCTAACAGACTAGCTTAGGATCTGCTTTTCTAATGCTGCATTTGATTAATTATGTGATTTATTTTCAATGACTGGTTCAATCAATCCTGATCAAATTAACAAAGACAATGATCAGAAATACCAGGCTAAAACACAATACAAATGATTTGGTTCCAGGGGATCCAATCAAATGAAACAGGATTAAATTAACCAGTGATCGGATTAAGCAGAAGTTGCTGTATAAAGTCAGAAATGTATCAGTACTTCAGGCTATTTGCTGTGTCTGTATGTTGCCATTTCCAGCTCTTCCTAGTTCTCAATGAACTTTAAATAAAATTGTTTTTCCTAGGTATCATAAGGGTAATGTGGAAATTATTATTTTCTTTTATTCTTACTACTTGTAAGATTCTACTTTTCCTATTACTAACACTCATACTGTTATTTCACAGACCCACAGAACCTGGGACTCTGCTGTAGCGGGCATGTTCTAAGGAAAAAGATACACCCCCAAACACCCCCCCTCAGCAGTCTGTACCTGAAGGAGTTTACAGTCTATGTGCACGACACAGAGATCAAAAGGTGACAGAATATCAGGATACAATCAAAAAGACAAGAAAACCCCATTTAATTCTACAACGTTAGCAAAGCACAAAGATGAAAAAGCTACTGCTCAACAAGGAGCGTTAATGAAAAGTTGCCAGCGATAGAGCTGGAAATGTAGTTCTTACCTAAAAATCAAAGTAAATACAAGTATCACAGGAAAAGTACTGTGTACTGACCTAAACCTTGAGCAGCCAACAAGGCGCCTACAGCACTCAACAGAGATGTACCTTCAAATGCCTTCAGCTCACACTGGTTCAGCTGGACCTGTTACTAACCAGCTGCAAAGGAACTCTTTGTGTCCAAGGCTGGGCAAAAGAAAGGCTGGGGACATCAGAGCCCAGCTGTTGGAAGTAAACAGGAAAACGTATATGCCAAGAGCTAGGGAGTGAAACCGAACTCAATTCCTGCCCCCTTTTTCCCACTAAGAGAATCATTTAAAATATAAACTTGGGGGGTGAGGGTAAGTGAGGATTTTTAATAACGCCGCTTTAGGATGTAGGCAGGCAGTCCTGCTTGTGAATCCTGGCCCCACGTGCTACACCAGACCGGTGGATTTGACACTCGCGTGGCAGAGGTCCTCAGTAACACAAGGCAGAAGAAAGCTACACAGTCCCCAGTCACACTGCACACATTAGGGGCTAAAGCTGAGGGGTTTTGTCAGCTTTCCAAAAACCAAAAAGGGTGTGCCTGTAATCTGAACAAAGGCCAAAAAAGCACATGTGAACAGGTCAGATCCAAACCAACTCTCCCACCCATCTTGTGCCTCCTACAGAAGCACTCAGGAGTCGTATGGAAAGACTCCTTCCCTATCACTCGGTACCATACCGTTTCACATTCCATGTATACATTGCCCAGGGTTATATTACCTTACTGTAATTGTAACTGCAAGCAGATAACATGTCCACCCTGGGAATGGGCATCTGTCACCTGGCAGGATTTAGTCACTTGTGATCTCCCCAGCACTTTCCATGCATGCAGAGAACAGACCAAGCTAAGTATTTTGGCAATCAATAGCCGACCTCCGGAGTGTGGGTCGGTCTTTGTCCCACATGGAACTGCCGGAGACATCAGACTAACTTCTGATGGTCAGTGAGCTCGAGGGTCACACACAGGATCTGTCTGTGTGGCCATGGCCATGTGTCCTACCCTTGCAGCTCGCTGGTTGCTCCACAGGTATTGAGAGTGAAGGACTCTCCTTCTGGGACCTGACATTTAATGAGCTGCTTTACTTACTCAGCTTGAGAAAATATTTTGAAAAACATTCCTCTCTCCCTTCCTTCAACCTGAAGAATTAGCATTTTCTTTTTGTTTTCAGCTACCCTGGTGAGTATATTTTAAAGTACCAGCTCTTTCCACTCAAACGACATTTGGCATCATGATTAAGAGTGCATTATTTTTTCTCTTCTGTCCCCTTAAAGGGTATCCTATTGGTATGTGCAGGCCTTTTCTCATGCTCTGCCTTGCTACTCTTCTTTTTTTTTCAGTCTCATTGCAATTTTTTTCATGAGTATTCTCAGTTTCATTTTCTTACTTTATTTTCCCCGTGTCTCTATCTCTCTCCTCACCCTTGCTATCACACTCTCTCCTAAGTGAAATGAGAACCCAATTATACTCCTGTTAGAACTGAACTTTCAAATCCATCATGTGCTAGTGGGCTCAAAATTAGGCAAATAAATTCCCTCAACCCTACAAATTAAATTGAGTCTTTGCATATGTTCTTTTAAGAGCACAAAGATGTCAAGTATTCACCCAGCTGTCACAAAATATGATGAGCAGGCACTTTGTATTCATATAGATTCTCTAAATCGTTTGTCAGATTTAACAGAAATGCTAATGGATCCAAAAGTAAACTCTAAACTATCCTAAATATCTGGTTATTATTTGTATTACAGTAGGGCTTGGAATTGTCAGATGAGGATCAGGGTACAATCTCAATGCATTTTGCACGCAAAGACAAAAATCATTTGGATGATATGCAGGTATTATTTTGCACTTTCTCAAATTCTATCTCATTATTTTAACCAACACCCTCCTCAGAGGTCTACTCAGCTTCATTTAAGACTAAAAGTACCATCAGCTTATGAGCACCATTACCTAAGGCACCTGCTATTGGAACCCAGGTCTCACATTTGCTAAACCCAGCAACTGTTTCCTGGGTACAGATTTTGAAGGAAAAAAGCCATCATGAAGGTCAGACTTTGCTCATGCTTCATTTCAGTCCAAGTTCGTGATGGAAGAGGGGCTGAGCAAGACCAGCCTCGCCGTGTGGATGGGAACTGGCACCGAGCTGCCGATGCCGGCAGGTTGGACATCACACGGGGTATCTGCAGCTGGTCTGTGGAGGTCCAGCATGTCCCTAACACCATGTAGCATGTGCTGCCCCAGCACTGAACACCTGTACAACACTTCTCATGTGGCCAATCCAACATGTCCAGGGAACCTGTGATGCGATGAACATATCTTGGAGAGTTGTTCTCTACTTACTACCCTGCTTGTTTGTCTAAAAACCTATTAGGGCACTGCTAAAGCAGGAGGGCAGCGGATCCTGGCTGTCAGTGATAATCCACTGCCAGAATCAATGCCGTTGGCAAGCTTGCTTCATGGATATTTAAGATCAAAGAGCACATTTTCCAAGAATGTATTGTCAGCCCCATTGTCTTGGCTCAATTTCAACTCCAGTAATTACGTTTTTGCCTGCCTAATATTCCCCTGCCACTCCGAGGAGATGCAGGAGCCCTCTCATGCAGTCCCATCTTGCTTCACGGCATCACAGCCATGTTCAGCACCAAACCCAACCCACTTTAGCAGTGGAAACAGCTTTCCCTTATTGTACACTGCAGTTACTACCCAAACAGCTTTGTGATTTGCAAAGAGGTGAAAAGCGTAAGATATTGTTGTTGCTGTTATTTAAAAAATTATTTATCTGCCTCTGGAACTAGTCATCTTGAGACATCTTTTAATTTCCTTCTCTTTCATGAGTAAATTTGGACATTTAGATTATTTACCAAAGGTTGAGCTAGGTAGGTCTCAGTTTGTATTTTTTAATTTCACTAATGAAAGTAAAATATCTATAAAATGTGACTGTCTACAGCTTTTCAATACCCAGCTTCAGGGAGTTCAAGCCCTTTCAGATGTAGCTGAGAGAGCTAACTCCACAGGCAAACTAAAAATCTGCCTTTCTCAGTGGAATAAAACTCCTGTTTACAGCTGTATAGGGCATAAAACGGGTGGTTTTAAACTTGTGACATTTCCATGTCTGGAGAAGCTGTCACACGCCCAGCACAGCATCTTACTTCGAGCTGTAAGCCCAGGGGCGTTAGTAGCATTAGCCTGACTGTAAGAGTACCAGAGGGAAAGAATGGTGTAACTAAAACACTTCGGAAACCACCCAAAATCTTTCCTAAATTCAGAAAACAGAAGATTCCCCCATGGGAAGGAACTCCTCTTTCCAGCTGCGCGTGCTTACAATCGTGCTTCTCAAAAACTTCTCCATAGTGCTCAACTGATTGAGTCCTGCCTGTCGGAAATCCTGGCTTGTATTATTTTGGGACAAAATGCTGGTTTTTAATTTTCATTTTGTTTTGTTTTTAAAGACCAAGCTGCTGTTGGAAGCTGCTCAGAGCCAGAAAATGGTCAAATAAATCCTGTAAGCATGGTTTTGTGGGCAAAGGAAGATTTACTAAATACAAGTCATCGTCAGCTGCCTTCATCCGCATTCCCTGCACTCCTCCCACTTCCCAAAGGGATCGTTTGGAGCGTTTAAACAACTGCGATTTTAAACAGACACCATTAAGCATATTTTGTTTTGAAATGTAAAAAAAATGCCAAACAAAACAAGCCCAGAAAAAAAAAACCCAAAAGCAAACCAAAAACAAAGAATCAGAGAAGTATGCATATAAGACTAATAAAGTATGAGTCCCTGATCGCATTCTGGAGCGTTTGCATGTGTCAGAGGGAGTGGAAAGGAGGGGAGCGGGAAGATGAGAAAATGTGAGATGAGACACAACGTGACAGGAAAAAAGCACCAGTTCGGGAAGAAAGAAGCAGGCAGGGAGAAGACTGTCTCACAGATAAGCAAAGACTCTGTGTACAACATGAGGGGAATTTTTAAACGCTGAGCTTTTACCTACTAACATCAATAGGGTTATTATAACTAACTTGGTAAAATCCAGGGGCAGCAGTTAAACGATGTAATACAGGTACCTAATTTAGGTGTCATGCCTACTTCTCTCCATCGGCTCTGTGAGAAGCTGGAGTCTGGCAGCCCTGGATAACAAGTGGTCTAAATTACTCATCACTCTCTGGAAGGTAGGAGCCATTGTAAACTCTCTGACGATGCCCCCGTGTGCACTGCAGCAGAACCAGAGCGGAAAAGGAAAAAAAAAAATAATAAAAATGACAAAGAACATCATCCAGCTATATTACAAGCAGAAGAAAGAAATTCAGGAACTCTATGAAGAGAATGATGACCTAAACCAAAGAAGATGGGATACTGGAAGTTAAATTATCTGTGCAGAAAATTTAATGTAAAAAGATTCAAAAGAAAATACAGTCTATATAGCTGCAGCCTGGCACATCTAAAAGGAAAAAAGCCAAAAAGCTGCTCCCAAAAACCTAAAGTAAACTAAAGAAAAGGGAATGCACAGGAAGGAGAGAGATTTTTTGTTTTGGAGTTCGTAATTTAATCTTAATCCATTCTGACATTTATCCTCATGGATAATTCAGTATACAAATTTAGGACAGAAAAAGAATCCATAAAAATAATAAAGTAAGAACTGCATGCAAGGGCAGTATCAGTAAAAATTGCCCTTGGGTAAAAATAGTTCCTGCTGCTTTGTGTCCCACTCAGCTTCAGGCGATGTATCAAGATCCCAGGAACTACTTTTTTTTTTTTTTTTCCCCTTGTGCAATCATTTGTGGCTCTCATCCAGCCTCTGATTATGCTAATTGTATTTGATGGAATTTGTATGTACTCTCCTTCGCTCTTGCCTCATCTGAACATACACAAGATGCATTTTTAATTTTTAACTCTTCAAAAATAAATAAATAACGGAACTTTCTCCCCAAGGTTGTGTAAAAGTCAACCTTATTACTAGTTCTAAACAGCAAATATACAGCCTTTATTACTAGCAAAACAAATAACCCTTTCTATATTAATATGTTGCAACAAAGCTTTTAGTTAGTGTGAGAGGAATGTCATAATGTAGGAGTCCGCATAACACAGTCAGATCATGTCACCTAGACACAATTTGGTTTGCATTAAATTAAATCCACCATCACAGGAAGTGCAACTTTAATGAAAAGGTACAGTCAAGTTGGCTGGATCAAGAGCATACATCATTTTGAGACAGACACTCTAAACAAGGGGGATGGTGAGCTGTTGTAAAACCATTCCCAAGGGTTTGCAATAAAACCCAGGACTTAAATTCCTGAATAAATGGCTTTTTTCTTTTTCCCTTTTAAAAGTGTTCTTCACGAAGTAACTAGACATCAAAACCCACATGATTTTGGTGAGACAAAACCAGATGACCTCTATGGCCTCAATCCAGGTTCCTTGACTGTCTCTGAGGTCCCCGAACGCAGCAGTGACTGGGTTATTTCATACTTCATGGAGATCCTCTGAACCTCTAAATTATTCTTTAATTCTACTAACTGGCAGCCAAAGAGAAATGTAATTGCAAGAGTAAAGGACTTGCTTCCCCTCCTAAATGAAAACAAGACTGGCTTTTCATTTTCTATTTAAGTGAATTTTAGTGAAAATCACCCACTGGGCAGCCCCATGCACCACAGTTCTGCTCTTCCACAGCTAAAGCCTCCTGTGGCTCCTGTCCCTCCCCAGGATGGTCACCTCCAGAGCACCTACGGGAGGGACCATCCATAGTGAATGCCACAACTGGCAGTGCCTTCTAGGGACACATTTTCAGGGGTACTCAGGAGTCTTACTAACACAGGTAGGCACCAAAGGGATTTCCAAAGATGCTGAGGAAGAGGGCACGATTTCTGCTGAAGTCCAGAGACATGGAGTTAGGATGCTCAGACCTACAAGCCTGAAAACCCAGAGTCACCCAAAGGCTTTTGAAAGGTGAAATTCAGGGGCCTCAGTCACCTCCAGAAATGGGACAGGGGCATAGAAGCATGAGCTGCTACCTGCATTGGAGAGTGTCGGCAGAAATGAGACAGGGGGTTCAGGCTGGACACCCAACGTCCCTGATGCGGGGCTTGGGGTCCCAGGCCACCTTGCAGAGATGCTACGCATCGTAGCAGCCCATGCAGCAGCAGCAGGACCAGTCCCTCCTGTCTGAAATGAAACCGAACTCTTCCAAACGCAACCAGGGCAGGCTGAAACGGCTGAGGAAGGTACAAAGCATGTGCAAGGGAGAGGGCCATTGTCCATTTGTGTAAGGGACAGTAAGCCCCTTCTTGGGTCACACAGGTCCTGTGTCGATGTGCAACAGGCTCCCTTTTGAAAGGTGAGAGTTTCTTAGCAAAGAGCTGAAGAGGAAAAGCAGACCAGGCCATGGCCACCTGCCATTATAGCCAAAGGGGGCTTGGGCATGTTCCCTTTCCCTTCCCAGCCCCAACATGCACGTACACACACACGTTTTGGTGGTGACATCTGCAGGAGGCAATAGCGAGCCTTTACCCTGCACTCACTGATACTTGTCTGACAGCTTTCTCCAAACAACTTGTTGATTTTTGTTTTTTTCCAGGCGTTCGAACTGCCTGTGCAATTTATTGGTGTAAATATTAGATCTGGAGGCTGGGTCCCCTGCCACCCGCCAGTTTGGACCCTGATAGGAGCAGTCAGCCCTTCTGAGATGGGCTCTTTGAGCCGTTTGCTGGGAGTGAGAGCTCTCTGCATGCGAGTGCAGATGAGAAGAAGCTGCCTGCCGTGTGAATCTATCTGCCAGGGAACTGGCTCATTTTTCCTCAGCTTCTGTTTCTTCATTCTCCACCCTTGTGCAAATGAGCTGCTTGCAAACTGCTCCTCTTTCAAGGGTGGCTGCGCGTCACTGGTAAAATGTATATTATTTATTTGGAGATCATTCTAAAAGTAACTCTATTAAAAAAAAAAAAAAAGAAAAAAAGAAAGATTCTTCAAAGCTCTTGGCACCCCTGACATACTCTCAAAACACAGTACCACAGGAGTTACAAAACATAAATCATCCATAATAACAGAAACACTTCCCTCCACCTCATGTCTACTACTATCTAAATTCTTTGTGGTTCTTCAGCCACAGTTGTTATATACATGCAAATTTTAATTAAGGGAAAACTTAGCTGAATACTAGATAAAATTATTTGTTGTATAGTATATTTGAAAAGCAATGCATCATTCTAATAGATTATTCAATGGATATTCGCAACGTTCTATAGAAGTGTTTAGGTAATGCAAAAAAAGATTAATTGAATAATTTATTTGATGGGTAACAGCATTATTCATCAAATACATTATTCAACCAGTACTAATTAAAAGAAGAGAAGCAATTCCTTTCAAGTACAGCTCATTCAGATCTCAGTTTTGGCTCCATTAAGAAAACAGACCTTGCAGGGGAATGTCTCAATGCAAGTGTATATGGTTCAGGTATTCTTCCCGCTAAAGGAGCTATACCCTGCGTCAGTGTCCTTGAGCAAAGATATCTGCATGGCTGCGGTAGGATTTACACCTCTTAATGAACCGCCTGCTGCACTGGGGCCGGATCTGAGCATCCTCAACCATGGAGGTATTTTAGCACATGGAATAGATTTAATGAGTATACCTAATTTTCAACCTGCAGGGTGGATCCAACTCTCTAACTGCTCCAACAACACACTTATGGGGAGCATCCAGACAGGAAAAACTGGCATCTTCTTTGCCAGTTGGTTTCCCAAGAGTTTTTCAAAACCTCTTCCATCCTGTGACTAACACCCGTCATTACCTGATAAAGGTACAACTGTTTCCTCACCCAGCCTGGTGACACACCATCCCTACCTCCCATCACGTTGCGGGACCATGTGTGCCAGCCAAAGAACACCAGAAGCGCTACTTACACAAGCTGTTGTGCCATTAGACATACTTCCAGCAGAGAATACTCAGCTCTGCCCTTTGAACAGGACACCACTGGGACAAGGCAGTGAAACCACCTGCGCTTCAGACACACCAGCTTCTTATGCCACATTAGCACAAACATTTTAACGTTTCTTTTTTTATTTAGCAAGGAATAAGGAAGAACATTAGGCTTTAAGAGCAAAAGGCTGACAACAGATGAGTCCAATCCATTGAGGGAAAAGGCAAAGACCATATCTTAAGTACCAAGTAATGACTTTGTAGCAGCACACAAGAGCAGAGAAATGCTCATTATCAGACGGTGTCATACAGCTCACCCTGTCACCCTCCCCACAGACAGGAAAACCACCAGCGGAATAAAACCAGCTTCAGGATTGTGGCAGAAGGCACATTTAACACAGCCTGCACATGACAAAGAATAAATATCATGCTAGGGCTTTATAGACATAATAAACCCTTGCTAAGTTCCCGTCAAACATACCGTGGAGAAGGCAGCCATAATGGTTGGCAAATAAAGACCCTCTTAAAGTTTAGTAAGCTTTTAAAAATATTTCACTATTTAACCCAAACTGTCTCCCCTGTTTTGAGGGGGTTCTAGGATAACTTCTGGGGAATAAAGTTCAAAACAGCAAAAGAAGAGTTTGGGTGACACTGACTAAGTATCAACTGGAACTATTTTGCTAGTTTAATTTACGTTACTATTTTAGGCAGTGTTTCTTTTAATGATTCAAGACACATTTCCACTCTAATCCCCTACTCCTGTTTGGAAGGAAACAGATGAATGTGATGAAATGCAATGCAGATGATAAATTCATGCCACTCGAAAAGTGGCAAATGACATTTACTGGTCTCTCAGTTCCCATTTCATGATTGATATAGAACTATAAACAAGAAAATAAGTACTGTTAAAAATCTTTCTATACAGTGGCAAGTAGGGTTTTAATGGTGGTTTGCCTGGGCTTATTAACAAGCCATGGCAGTTGCTGCACACTGATCAGTAACCGCGTAAGAGCTCAGCCTGCTGTAGAAGTCCTGAGTCTATGTACTTTCAATTTTAGAGCATAACCATCATACGCTCCACAAACCAATGAAATTTCTAATAATACAAACCAATGATGTGTTAAATTGAGACACTTCTAGCTTGAATGCCAAAAACTTCACTATGATTTAAAGGATCTGTGCTTACCTTTCTCTATCAATTTACTGTTAATTTGCTACTATTGGAGCAATTTACAGAAAGAAAAAAAAAGGTAATATTTTATTTAATTTCTAATACCAATCCTGGTCATTTCAAATATACACTCAAATGCCATTTATTGTACAAAAAGCAATATAGTCATTCAAGAGGAGTAAGAGATGGCATGAGAAGTGTTGAGGGGGAGCAGGCAAAAAGAAAAGAAATTACTCTGCAAAATATCTGCATTTAGAAATAGGTGGCAACCCTCACTATACCCCTTAGAAGAGGCAGAAGTATTAAATACATTTTATGTGATAAATATTTGCCTATTTCAACTGTACCAAGCATTACATCTTTTGTTTATTATCTATTGCATGCTACTGTGCTGGTTTATCATCATATTTTAGCTTTACATACAATCTGTAGTGAACAATGTGAGAACGTCCTAAAAATGTGGGTTTTTTCCTAAATATGCCTTTCGCCTTATTTCACCCCAACTGCTCAAGATGACAACCAACTGTTTATTTATGACTCTGCACTTTATACCCAAATCAGACATACAGGCAACTCTTTTTCCCCTCAGTATCCTGGTCCCACTTTCCACTCGGATAGGAAGATGAAGTGCAATGACCTTGCGTGAATCATACTGATGTCACGCAATCTAGTCCGTGGAATAATTATGAAAGCATTTTTCCATTTCCGTCTCCAGGGACTCTCTGACTGTCCCTTAAAACCTTTGCCACATCTTTCTACTCTCCCACAGGCTCCTGAGGCAAATACAAAGTCACAACTTGAAAGAGAGTGGAGACTGGTCAGGGTGACTTCAGGAACCCCTAATAAAGAACATTAAAAATTGGCTTTGCGATTAAACTATTGCTCAGCCCGGTTAGATGTGGCCTTCAGCAAATCAGAATACGCTGAAACCACCATCTTGCTGCAGATATACCTCTAAGCAATTTGGGAAATTTCAAGCTTTGCTACTAGACAACAGCAGAGCATAGCTCAGGTCAAACTGATCCCTAGTAGAAGCTCAGTGAAACGCAGCAGCTCTACCAAGTATAGATCTGCTCCTCAGAGTTCAGGCACAAGGTCAGAAATTGATAAGTTAATTGTCCAACATCAGGACCTGCAGCAAAAGCAGTTGCTACAATTAAATGTTAACTTTATATATCCAAGGAAAAGCAGGAAAGATACCTTGCCCATCAGTATCTTCCTCTGACCTTCTGCTGGCTGGATAACATCGCGCTCAGACTCTCTCGTTTTGTGACAAATTCAGTGCACGGTGGAGAGTAAGTTTAACCAAACAAAGATCTCAGACCTCATTTGTGAGTAGAAAGTGCTAAGCACTCAGTTCACCTTATTTAACAGCCTGCCCTGGAACGCTGTTTGCTCCATCTGTCCTTGGTCCAACACCCATCCCCTGTGCTGCTGGAAACTCCATCAAATCAGGACAGTTTACTGCAAGAAGGTGTCTGCAGACACTGCAGCCCCAGACACAAAAGGAGCACAGAAGAAACTTTGAAACAGCACCCTCATTGTCAGAAAGTCAGTGTTAAGAGTGAAATTGAAATGATGAGCTGGACACTGGAGCTGTTTTGAAATAATTTCTGTCCCTTGTTTTATAAAATCCCAGCATAATTTAAGTAGGAAGGGCCATCTATAGCCATCTGGTCCAAGCCCCTGCTCAAAGCAGGGCCAATTTCAAAGACAGATCAGGCTGCTTGCTGCTTTGCCCAGTGGAGTCTGGAATATCTCCAAGGATGGAGAAGCTACACCTTCTCTAGGCAACCTGCTCCGATGTCTGATCACCTCATTTTGTTCTCAGTATCTGAGTATCTAACCTTTCAGTAGTCCAGTCAATGTTCCACCCACCTTACAGCATAACTATCCAAAATATATCTCCAATTTGGAAATACAGCTGCAATTTGCATACAAGAATACTATGTGAGGCTGTCAAAGCCTTGCTTACATCAAAACGAGTGACTTTCACTGCTCTCTCCTTGTCTGGTCCCATGGACTTGTATCTGTACAGGTGATTGAGTGGACCCTACACCAATCTTATTCTGCCATGGGTAGTATGTTAGTCCCCCAAACTCTGCCACTAGGAAGGAAGCCAAAGAGACCAGAGAACAGACCATCCTTGGATGATCACACTAACTGCTCTACTACCCATGCTCCAAGAGTACGCCCCTCTGTGAGAATTTTTTTGGGTAATATTTAAGGTTGGGTCTGATGAGCTCGCTCATTATTAAGGACATAACACCTGTCTATACAGACAAAAAATATTGATGCTTGTATCTAAAGAAAGGCACTACCATCTGCTACGCACTGAAGGGAAATAAGTACAGCGGAACACACAGAAAACTAAATTCTTTCAGTGAATCACTTGAGGATAAAGTAAGTTGGTGAAGTGTCTTTGTCACTTGGTGATGTCTATACCATGGGCAATGGTGGGCCCTGAAGCATAGAGATCCCATATGCTTTTTTTCATCAATACTGTGCCGCTCCTTTGACAACAGTTAGGTCCTGACCCTATGGGACACTTGGGGAAAGCAGGCTCAGGACTGAGTGGATGCAGTGGGGAAAATCTGAGCAGGAAAAAAAGGCATAACAGGCTTTTACATTTGAGGTAATTTATGGCTGTAAAATTCACAAATGAGTTGTATTTTAGGCAAACTTGTCTGATGTTTTATGAGTTTAGATGTTCCACCATTTCACTGTCCTGCTCCTTTCAAGAGGAGAGACAGTTCAGTTCTCTGTGCCATTTGTGTACTACGCACACACATCTCTATTTATACATGCAAATGAACCTTAATAAAACTACCCTTCTCTACAGCACACATTCCTTCTTTCTCAATGACAAGCTTGCAACTACCAAAGCATCCATTTCTGACCAAGTTCTCATCATTTAACACAACGCTTGTGCTGACTGTATTGCATTTGCCAACCGTCAAGTCTTCTTTGAAAATGTAAAGAAACAGAGGAGAAGCCAAACACGGGCTCCTCCAGAAAAATCTTACTGTACCTACTGTTTTCTTACATGTCTTTTTTTTTTTTTGTTAAATTTATTTAACACTGACAAATAACTGACTTCTTGCAGACAGGGAGGTGATGTTGATTGCCTGCTGTAACCTATCATGCAACAGGTTTAACTGCATGCCTGAACTCCAGCTAAACACTGAGATTTTGCACAAGCTTTCACAAGCTTTTCAGATATCAGTGCTTTTGCTTTGGCCCACATTACTACAGATGAAAGTTCAGTCACAGATATATAAATGCCTAGATGGTTTTAGCTCTCTTATAAACTACAAAATTTACCTCTACAAAAGCTTCCCTGTTATAAAATTAATAGCAATAAAACCACTCAGAAACAAGCTGGTGGTTGCAATATGATTCAATGTTTCTTTCAAGTTTTTAAAAACTTAAAACTTCTTTTCATTGCCAAGGAACTTTTCATCCATCACATACCCCCAAAATTTCTAAGTGATTTTGAAATAAGATCAGTCATACCTATAAAAAAAATAAAATCTTAACGTTCTTTGAAAGAGGAAACAAAAGTCCTTATTTCCAATGCCTTTTTGTGCATTATCTTTTTCTTACCCCCTCTAAAGAAAGCTGCCGAGGAACATAAGTGTCCTTCTCAGCAGTGATGCCAGTGATTTAGAAAGAGGCAAAACATTCAGCACTTAAGCAGAAATACCCTGATATTTCTTTAAATGCCTTTCACACTTATTCCATCAAATACATTCCTTGCTGCCCCAACTCCCCCCAGCCCCTTAATGTTTGAAAGAGTAAGTTGCCTTATGGCAGTTCTTGCTCCTTGCACCCAACCATCCAGTTGACCTGCTGTGTCCATCCCCCTTCTGTAAGTGTCTGTGAAAATGAGAGTGGGGAGACTTGGATTTGTGTGAGGGCATCAGCTCCCTGTTCTAATTTGTTTGGAAAAGGTGCCAAGGGACATACTCCATGTTTAAACAATTTTGGGAGCCCTCCCTCCGTGCTGAACTGAGGCTGCCCCCGGGGACATGGACTTTTGACACCTGGGTGCAGGGGGAAGCTCAGGCTCAGAGCAGGGAGCCAGCAGTGACATGGTACTCAAAGGGCTTCGCTGTGGTCTGTTTGGAGATGCTGAACCCCATCCTTGGTCAACCTTACTGGGAACCATACCAGAAAATGACCCGGAGTTACAACTTCTCTTGTTTTTTCATGGAGGTGAGAACACTTCAGATACAGCACATGTTCATAAAAAACATTAATCTACCTTTGAAGTAACCAGTTCTTATTGAACATGTCTGGTCTAAAAGGTGATCACAGAGAAAGTAACACCAGCTCTGAACTACTAAGGTACATTAATTGCTTTAGATCCTAATAACCATAAATAGAAACTACTTTCTGCTCCACTGCCTCCTTTTGCTGCACTGTCCTCCTCTCCAGATGCTCCCCTCTCCCCTTAACTTGATAAGCTCCTGAGCTCTGCTTCTTCCCTGTCTTTAATATCCGTGTCCATTGATTGTCCATATTGTCAATGTATCTATAGAATATTTTTGAAGAATATATGCAAATCTATGTTGTGGACACTTGAGTACTTTCCCTCTGCTCATTGTCTTGCTTTGTCCCTCACATACATCAGTTACTGCTTCTGTACTACTCATAAAGCCCATGGTGGACCTCCCCTGGATGACCACCATCAAAGTGCTGTTCCTTTGACCCTGTGAAAATTAACACTTTATCTGTAACAGTGAACCAAGTAGTGCCAACTTCTGCAATGCAACTGGGAGCTGTTTGGGGGACTGTCAGTTGAATCCAGACAAAATTGTAGCAAGAACCATTTATGCAACTGAGCATCTCTGTGTGCTAGGGACTCCAACTGAGCCAGTTCACTGACACTATTTAACTGGACGGTACACATGGAGCCTGTGCTTACTAAAGGAGAACCATTGCAATGGGGCAGCTTTCGTCTCTACACACAGTTTTACCATGAGACTGTATTTTTTACCACAGATACTCACTTGTGGCACCACTTGCATTTTCCAAAAAGTTGGCTCTCAGAATGTTAGGTGCTGTTCAATTCTAAAAATGCTCTAAATATTATTTCTATTTGTAGAAATTCCGCTTCATTTATGGACTCTGAAAAGACAATGTGTACACTTACAGCTGTCTGAAGTGACAAAAAATAAAAATTTGAAACAAAAATATCCGTGGATTCTCATTAGAGCCCTAACAAGGGAAGAGGCTGTAGCACCGGCACATCTGAGGTCAGAGGAGACGTAACAGAAATACCTTGTGAGCACACGGACCATTTGGACTCTCCAGAACAAGCACAGTGCTGGAGAAGCTAAAAGAGTTTTATTATAAGCAGCTAAAGACTCACTGCAGTGAGCTTGACAATGTCTTCCTACGCTGAGTCGAGAGAAGGACAGCTAGTTTATGCAGTGAGCAAACTAAAGACTAATTCAACGCCCCAAATTCTTCCCCGTAGCCATTTCAATGACTTCAAGGGAGCTATTTTGCCAAAGGTATTATGAGAATATTTTTATTTCAATAAAACGGCTACCTTGCCAGAATTAACTCCGACAGATGTTTTAGCAATTACAAAATCACTTAACTAATTATCTCAAATACCTTTTTGGCCATCTCCACTATGATAAACACCTCAAACTAAATTATACAGAGTAAACTGCAGTGGGATTGTACAAAACCTTGGCTTTGGGAGAGACAGGATGGAAGTTAGTGCTTGGCACTTAATGTCATCAGCATTATAATGATTCAGCTAGAGTATATATAATTTTGTTGCTGACCTTACATTATTATATAATTAAGGTAATTTAAGTAATTACTTGCTAAAAAGACTAATTTTGTTCATCAACATAAAGACTCTCAAAGCACTGCAATATGAGGGAATTAGATTCCAATACAGCAATTTGGGGAGAATTAGAACCTCCAGTGAATAAAGTGAAACAGGAGTAAGCAGTAAAACAGAAGAAAGGACAGTAAAAGTTCATGAAACCTGCTTACTACTCTCTGTTCTGTCACAGACATTCCTTGAAACTCCCCAGGACTCTAAACAGTCAGACTTTCCTGTCGCACGCAAAATATTTGCTGTGAGACTTCTGACTGTAAACTTAAATTTAATAAGTAGAGAAGCTAAAACTCTTTCCCAAGCCAGACAAGCAAAAATTTTTCCTTAGAGATGTCTGTAATCAGAGTGACTCTTCTGAAGACAATTTTGCCTCTCCTCTTCAAAATAAAATTATCCTAGAAGATCCCAACAAATTAACTCTTTAATTGAGTACACCGAGTATGCAGCAATCTCAGTTATTTCATGACATAAGCTCATCCATAAAAATAGCCCACCTCATTCCTCCACAATAATGTAATTTTAAACCGCAGACTTTTTCCTCTGGAGACATGTCCTATTATAAATGATCGTATTAAACACTGGTATCTCTTGCAAACATACCAAGAGTTTAAAGGAAAACTTTGATATGTAAAAAGAGTGTTACATTCGAGAAACTTCCAGAAAAGTTTTTTGGATTACTGTTATTTCATTATTTTAGATGTGACAAACTGCTTGTTTATTTGTGTTCAGACACTGTTAAACGTTTTCTGTCTTTAAACTTTGTAAAAAAAAAAAAAATGCTAGAATATAAAATAATTTATCCATCTTTAAACCTTCCTAGTGGTTGTTCCTGATGCCATTTTGAACTGGGTGATGACATGTACCTGCTTTTAGACAGGAGGAAGACTGTTACAAGTAATCAATATTTAGTTTGTTTAATAACTAAGAAACTGCTTGAGTATATAACCGAAGAGTTAATTATTTGGCAGGCCTATGAAACATGCTAATTAAAATTTTAAGTTACAAGAAGCCTACAGAAGTATTTAAAAGAACCTACACTTGAAGGGACTATTTTAGTACTTCAAGCAAGCATGCCATATTAATAATATAAACTTTCAAAGTACTTTATCTATAAAGCCAGGAGACTTTGATATATACAACCTATATTTTTAATGCAAGTGAAAGAACCTTCAAGCACTCTTAAGAACGTCAAGCTTAAGAATTTACGGGACCACAGTGATACTGTGAATACAGGTTTTCAAAATAAAATTTCAAAGGCATTACAGAACCTGATGCATTAAGAATGGAAAGTCCTGCCCAATTCAAAAACATCCCTACAAGCAGAGAAACTCAGCACTCACCAGATAAGTATATATGAGAGACAAAGCAAAAGGAGGATCCCCAAAGAATCCAGCAGCATTTTGGAAAAAAGCTGTCACCCAGACTCAAACATAAAGGGATGAGAGAAATTACCTCAACGGCACATGCAGAGATTTACTTGTTATTGATGTTGCTTTTATTTGAATATCGAAATGTTATTGTAACTTGAGTTTCATTAAAAACCCCAAAGAGTCAGATAACATAAGCCGGCTAAGGTAAGACAGAGTCTGTGAGGGTTTAACCTGAATTTAAGATGCTTAATTTTCATTAAACTTTCTGTCTCAAATTATTCTTTAAACATACTGGAGGTTAAATGACATTGAGATTTTAAGTGAATATTTTCAGAGCTGCTTCATCAAGTAATTGAATTAAAGCTTTCCTCCAGTTATAAAGCTTCCTGGGATTTACTTTTGTCTTCTTGCAAACATTTTTAGTTTTGCTAGGTCAAAAAAAGAGACTCACCTTTCTAAATAGACTTGTCACTAGAACTAGCTGGATTATCTACGATAATTATCTGTGCTGCATTTTAGGATTTAATACCAATTGCCTCCATAATAAAAGCAGGCATGATTTGCATGGATGATGCAGTTTGCATCCTCCCCAGGGAATAAGGAACTAATGTGGAGTTTTATAGCTTATTTTTGACACCATTTTTAATATGAAGAAAGAAAAAAAACCTCCAGATTTGTGATTAATAACTTCCATTTCCTTTGTTTGCTTACTTTTGTCAGGTTTTCCTCCAGGGCATGGTAAGAATCTTTACAGTATGACATTAACAGGACCGTCTCATCCCTGAAATTGCATCGCATAAACAATTACAGGTAATTCAGTTCATGGTTTCCTCGGAGGCTTCCTCAAAGGCTACATTATTTTGTTCCTGACTCTAAAATATTTTCTCCTTCATATCTAGCAACAATAAAAAGGATAAGAGGCGACTTCATCAAAGCCTAGTGCTACCCTACAATGGGAAAAAAAAACTTCTCATTTTTTAACGTAATGGACAAAGACTAAAGGGATGCAGTTGCTGGGACCTGTAGAAGGGTACATTCAGATGAGAAATAAGGTGAAGGTTTTGATAATAGTTATCCACTGGAACATACTGTCAAGGAACAAGGAGGATTGCCCATCATGAATGAAACTAAGGATGAAGGGGATTTTCAAAGCATGTTCTTGTTCCATCATAAAGTACGGGGTCTGATCCAGGACCACAAGGTGAAACTCTACAGCCTTTCAGAAGGTAATCACAGGCATCAGCTGTGGCCTTAAACTCTACAAATAAAGGGGAAAAAAAGTCTCTCAGATGTTGGCCAAAGTGGTTATGAAGAAGTAAAGCATATCACATAAAAAATAAAGGCTATAGAGATATGAAATGGGAAAATGAAAGCACCAAACTACTAATAAACAACACTGACCGGCTTGAAGAGGGTTCATCTTCAAGTGCTTTTAATTGGAAGAAATGGGTAAGTTTGGCTTTGAGTTAATGAAATACAGTGGAAAGTTGTGAGAGGTCTGAGGAGTAAAAAGCCTGGAGAGCTGTATTTTAGTAATGGAATACGAAGGGATGAACTTCTGCTGTAGAAATGGGATGTTTTCCTTTCACCCCCAAATAATTTTTAGCAATTTTAACAACTATATGAAATACAGATTATTTTGTTTGCCATAACCTAGAGAAGCAAATGCTTTTGTTTTTATTGTCTGCTTGTGAAACAGCATTACTCATTACATGCAAACCTCTCACAACCTGTCGTAAAGGTCCAGCCCTTTCATCCATGAGTGAAGAGCTCAGGTGGTTTGAGAAGTACAGCCAGGCCTTATGGCTGTAGATTTTATATCAGCCATCTACAAATACTGTCATACAAGTAAACAATATTAAAGATAAAAATGAAAAAAAATTCTGTAAACCTACATACAGTCTAGATTTTCAATGTGCGAGTATTAATGTGCTTATCATTCTTCAGAATTGAGCCACTTCTAGAGGAAATTCAAAAATAAAATACAGTAAGCAGGATGAAATATTTTCAGTTGTGAAATATTTCCATTGCACCCTACAACTTGGGAATCTGCTGGATGAAAAATGTCATTTCCGGGAGTAAAATAAAATAATGTGACAACAGGAGAAAATGATTGTTGTAAAATATTTACTCCCATCCATGAGCATCTAAGCTCTTGCTGTCCTTGGTGGGGATAAATTTGATAACCACTCTAATAGGTAACACGAATGAAAGGTGTATCATCTCCAACAGTGTGAAGAAGCGATCACTACACACAGCCAGCATGTCTGCTGATGCTGATTTTTTCAGTTAATTCTATGTTCTCTGATTGACCTGCAGCTTCCTTATTTCTAGAGCTATTAACATCCTCTCTATGGCTTCCAGGCTATTTCCCGAAATTGTCCTTTTTACAATGTTAGTCTAGTAAGACTGGCATAAAATAAAACCCTGACAAGCAGTCAAAGAAGTTATTTTCTAAAGGAGTTTCTCTAGAGAATCGGGTCAAAAGCCTACTTCAAGCCTTGAACACTTGGAAGACATGAAAGAAAGCTTTGTTTTAGAGGCTTAGATGTCTACACACAAAGTTGATAATTGTTTTCTCTTTTTTTTCTGTTTATTGCTTTTGAAGAAATTCAGTCCGAGACCTGGGATGCATCAAAGAAAGATGTGTATTTGGATGAGCTTTGTTTGATGACAAGAGCTTTTCCTTATTAAGTCATCAAAACAGCCTGGAGTGAGAAGGTAGTAGAAGCCTTCTGGAAAAGAGTACCGAGCATCACTGAGGACAATCACAGGGCACAGAAACTCGACAGCTTTTATGTTCTCTCTTTTTAAGTGCACACAACTAGAGAGCTAGATGTCACGTGTGTGAAGAGCCAAGATACCTGATCCAAAACTCATCAAGTCAATATAAACATGCCCTTTGACTTCAAAGGAGCTTGGGATGAGTCCGCAAAGATTTTAGCACTAATTAGTTAGAGCTTCTCCAACTCACTTGGATAATCTTCCAGGTGGGGGTGGTGGAGGGTGGTTTCACAATCAGGTCTGAGCTCTGTACATTGGTTGTGATCTGTCAGAGAAGATACTTTATTTGCTCAGACAGGGCCTGGTTTTTTTGTACTCTATCACGGTGCAAAGTCTTTTGCAGGAATACCAGTACATACTCACCTACTAAACTTCTTACTGCTGCAATAATCTAGGACAGTGATGATGGGCTTCTGTGTCATAACACGACTTATGGCTTGTGTGTTCCATTCCCAAAAGGGTTTAATTTGTGTAGAGTGCTTGGTGTTTCTTACAGCCTATGGATATTGCCTATGGAGTGAACATGGACACGCTGCCTAAGGCTTCATTGCCACCGTACAGAAAGACAGGGCTATTCTGTTGATTCTCTCTAGTCTTACATGACTTCTGTATTTAACAAAAATTAAAAGGAATTCTATGCCCCAAGCCACCAACTTTCACAGTGGCATCAGAACTTTTCTTCTTGTTGTATTCAAACCTGAGCCAGCTCAGCTTCTATCAGCCAGTTGCAGGTTTCAAACCCAGTCCATTTTAGGGGCAAGTAATGAATAAGCTCTGAGGCCCTGTGCTTCGTGCCCTTGCCCTTCCTGCCCTGCTCTCACCCTGGCTCCTGGCTCTCCCTCACTTGCTGAGAAGCTATGGCTGCTGCTCTCTGACAGTTAAGAATGGTGTAAAGATCCTGGAACTGGAAACGACACAGAGAGGGGAATGAAGGGCAGGAGTGTAGAAGATGAGACATGGAATGAGAGAACAACACAGGTGTCACCTGAGCTATCCCTCTGTCACTCCCTTTCTGGCCTTTTCTTCCATCCCTTTGCTTTGCTATGTCTAAACCAGACCCTTTTAGATACTGATTTTCAATCTGCAATACCATGAATTTCAGACATTGCTGCCTTCATGTTATTTGGGCTTTTATACTATTGCATTGATATTATAAGGCCATGACATCACTGTATTATCTGCTCTCATCTCCTGCGTTACAGAATTTTTCTAAAGTGTTTGAGTAACAGTATCCTTTTGAATGGCACGTCTTCCTATTCCTTTGTATTTTTTTTTATTTAAGGTGCCTTGAATAGAAATCTGCCAGAATACTTCAGAAATTTTCCCCCAAATAACGATGTCCACTGTGGAATCAATGCATTTAATTTCTATAAAAATCCAGCGTAGACTCAGATTTCATCCCTCGGTATCTAAGAAATCTTTGTCTGACTGACTACTGAAGTTACCTTACCCTTGGAAGTGTTTTAGGGCTTGATTCTCAGCTCAGCCTCTGGAGAAAGGAGGAGGCAAGAAATCCAGGCTACAGGCATGTCTTCCCCATGAATCCCTCGTAGGAATGGTATCACAGAGTTCTGCTCTTCACTCAGAGGTCTTATTTTATTTTCTGATTTTGTTTTTGCTTTTGAGACATAATCTCCATTATCACATTCTTTCCTGTTCAATGCTTTTTAATGCATGTATTATTTATCTTAGGAAGGTCCTTTATGCTCTTCTGTGAATTCCAATTGTTACGCCTCATTTTAATTTCCTTTAAGGCCCTTGGCCACTTTTCTGTTGGAGTATAGCTGGTTCCACTTAATAAAGTTTTGCTGTGCAGATACATGAAGCTTCTGTGCCCCACCTTTGAATCTCCGAATAAACAAGCCTACTCTATCTGATAGATTTTATACAGTCAAATTCAAAAGAGATGATGGGGCCTAAAGCATGGAAAGTTGTGCTTAATGCTGGAATGTACAACAAACAAAAGAATTGCAGGTACATGTCTACAGAAAAGCAATTCAATTTTCAATTTATTTTATTTTTGCCCGGTTTGGATGCTCGTCTCTATCAGTGGTGAGAAACATATACCTATCATATGGCCAAATATTTGGTCTAGATAAATCTTGCTGCACCTGGAAACCTCCATCAGGGGCACAATTAGAAATAACAGAATTGCACAGCAAAGAAAGATGCTTCTCAAACTCATCCCAAGTCAACCCCAGAGGAGTTAGCTCAATGCTGCTTCTGAAGAATACTGTTGTCTGAATGTTAGATATTTTTCAAGCAAATGGTACTGTTTGACAATGCCAATAGTAATTTCAAGTGTTTTCTCATGTGTAATTTCTTTTTCCACAGTTTATCATATCAAAACAGTTTGAATAGAGAAAATAGCCATGACTTTTCTATTTAACCAAACTCTTGTTTTCTCTCATTTATTTGTTGCCTCTAATCATGACACAATAAAGGCAAGTATTTGGGAAAAGGCCCTTCCTTTCATTGCGTGTAACATCATTAGGAACTGTGTGATTTGGATTTCCATGTCTGAATAGAAATAATTAGAAAATGATTCAAGTATTTTATGTCTAGAAAAGATGCTGGGATAAATTCTGCCCTTGTCTGCGTGAGATGATGAAAATTAAATTGGGTAGAGGCTCAAAAGCAGTCTAGAAAGCTGCATGCAAACTAGTGCATGGGACAAGAGCGTGGAAGCTTCCAGGATATGGCAGAAGACAAACCAAAAGAGAGTCCCCACTAGATGTGCTGACAGGTCCATCTGCCATTGCTGCTGTGTGTCCAGAGGAATTGCAGGAGGCCTCTGCGAATGGTCACCAGCTCTTCACCTGGCACCTGCTGGAGGTCTACAAGCCACGTTAGGTATGGTACCCATCCACTTAATGCCCTGAATCCTACCCAGAGACGTAGACATTTTGGGATGAACAAGGATTCATTCTGGCTTTCACGAGTGCTGCAAGACTCAGTGGTAGGGAGCTAAGTGGGGCGCTCCTATTTAGCACACGCAGGGTTGTGTATTTGATACCGGGTGTATTTTCTATAGAGAGTGGTGCACTGGAATAAATAGGGTCAGGTTTGCTTACTTCTTAAGGAAAAGGTACATGATTTGAAACCTGAGTTTTTTACAGTCACATGCCTGCCTCTGCGTGAGGTGTGCCAATGTACTGCCATCAACCTTCTATCCCTTATCTAAATGCGTGTAAGTTTGGAACCTACATTTACATTCTCCCAATCCACATCTAAAATATTGTTATAGGTGCCCCAAAACAGAAAACTGAATAAATATCCTTTGTTCACCGACACAGGCCAAATTCAACACAGTGTGTTCTTTATGATCTTTGAACACCACAGTCGTCTTGCACTGGAGCAGAACAAGAAAAAGCGTATCATACCTCAAATCCCTGAGATTTCATCAGAAAGAAAAAGATCACAGCACTACTGAGAGCAACTTAAGTGCCAAAGTCAGGTAGGAAAGATCTCTCTTTGGGAGCCTTCAAAGCAACTGTTTCTCCCCTGTGACTTCATAAGGAATTTATGCACTTATTTTACGGGGGCATCTTCACCATCAACCTAAAATTTAGGTGCAAATTAGGCACCTACATTCCTACATACGATGCACTAGTGACTGGGGCTTGGAATAAAGAGACCTGCAAGGGATTGAATAAAACAACCTGAAGGATAGACAAAGTACATGTATATAAAAATACACTGATAATGAATGTTCAGCTATATAGACAGATTCCTAGGACAGAAGTGACTGCAGCACAAACGCTCACAGCAGCCAGGAGCTTGAATGCTCAGACTTGGGGGTCAGGCTGGATGTATCTCTCTCCACCCTCCACATGGGGATGGGTAACACCAAAGCCCTTCACAGCACTATCTGATACTCGTTAGAAGCTGGACTTGTAGTCCAGATAAAAGAGAAGGGTTTGAAGCTGGGGACTCTACCCTGCTCTCTCATGCTCAACCCCAGCGCTGCTGAGTTTTTAAGACATCCAAACCCAGATACTGGAGTAGGAAGGGAGGAATGTGCCTCAAGGCTACCGAAATGTTCTCGGTAATAGGTTAAAAATGTGAAGCATTTAAAGTGTCTGATGTTCCCTTTGATATTCTCCAGGCAATTTCCTAAATCAGCTTCAAATTTTACTCATTTTCGGCTTTAAAACAAGCAGCGCCACAAATGATTAAAAGAAACAACAACAACAAAAAATAAACACACACCCAGATGGTAACTATTATCTGAGCCAGAAAATAGAGACAAATACATCCACTTAGGGCAAACTAACATATTGTATTATATCACTATGATGTAGTGTAATGGGATATGATTTACATTAAAACTTGTTGTGAATTAGAGATTTAACTTATGGCCTTTCTCCACAAATTACAACAACAAACAAGAGCACAAAAATAAGCTCTAATAACGGCTTGCATCCCATCATCATTTGCTGGATTATTTCTAGACCAAAGCCATGGATAAAATATTCAAAAGTGCAGTTTTGCAACATTATTCTAGAAATATGATTTAAGTTAAAATCCTCAGTCCCTGCAGTCAGCAAGGATTTTATGGCAATCTTCCCAAGAATTGAGGTGCTTTAGGTGAGATTTTGACTACGAAACACTCCAGAATGGTCAGGCTGACGGTGTGACCACAGCCCATAATGTTAATGTAATGGTCTCACACTTGTGCTCCCTCTTTCTGGTTGCTCTATCCCCTTCTTGTCTCCTGTCATAACCTTATAAAATACTTATTTGAGGGACATTTTCCTATGTATGTTGAAGCATCCAGCGCAAAAGGAGCAGCGCTTTGGGCTTTCCTTTGTTAATGCAACTGAGCTAAACAGATAAACAACTTGTCAGGGATGAGTTTGCCACATTTAGACTCTGTAGCAAATTGTACTTCTAATTGGATATGGTTCTCTTCCCTGCATGCCGTCATCTGGTTTGTAATGTGGTGCGCCTTTTAAGCACTGCAAAATCTCTTGCTGAGACAGCTGCATTTTGTGATGGATACTACACAAACATATACATAAACATAACACTTTTCGGTTCCCTAATTTATATAATGGCTTCCTACAAAGACCCTAGGACTGAAAGCTGCTCTGAGAGGGAGGATGACATGGTCAGTGGATTCCAAAGATTTGAGGTTTCTTCTCCCTATGTGACCTGCCAGAGCCAAGCTCATCTGTATGTACCAATATTCTCTGAATAACAAAAAAAGGATAATGTTTCCTCTCCTGATGAATGTGCACTCAACTTTATCCACACAGTGCTTTAGCAGCTCTGCAAGACTGTAAAAAAACTAATCTAATTTCCTGTTTAACTTAGCCTAGAAACAATCACTGAGATCATGGAAGGCCACTTCTCACAGGTGAACGTGTGCTTGCTGGAAAGCTCGAGACTGAGAGGGCAATTATGAATACCCACCTCCCAAGTTAAAATAGTCCTAGTACTTCTGGCTCCATTGCAAAGAGGGGGAAAATAAAATAATAGAAAAAAAAAGACGTTTGAGCCAGAATGGGTAAGCAATTTCTAATGCAGCACCTCCAGCAGCACTCGAGGGAATGTTAATCTGGCTGCCTGGATGGAGCCTGGATGCTCACCCACATGGTGAGCTACAGATGACATTTCTCCTGCTGCATCTCCTCTGGTTTTGTTACTGCGATGACGGCGAGGACGGTGTCCCAACTTGTACCACAGCCACAGCTCTATTTACAGCATAAACTGAACTTTCCTTATTGACTGCAGGAACGTGAATGATACATCTGTAAATGTTAGCCTTTTTTGTTTTTACAAAGAAGGAGTGCTATTGTCTAGCCATTAACGACAGGAAAGCAGGAGCTGAAAAAAGTAAGGGAAAATTTAGCTGCTCGGGTGTCCTTGGCTTTGGGAGAGATTCTCACATCTGTAAGTCATTTCTGAAATGAAGATGGTAACAAGAAAGCGATGTGCGGAGAAGGGAGAACGAAATCCCACTCAGGACGAGCATATTGGGTAACCAGGCTGGCGTGACTGCTCTGCTCGGGAAAACGGCTGAGATAGCTCCCATTTTTTTGATACTTCTGGAATTTGTGCTCACTGCCAAAGGAGAATAAGGAAACTACTATGAAACAGAGATAACAGTGCTATAAAAACTATGCCAGCAATGAAATGTCAGAGAAAACAGTAATGGGAAGCAGAGTACGTCAAGGAGAAATGGCATATGATGTCACCATGGTTTGTTCTGCGGCAAAGAAGAGATGAACTTTTGTAACGCCCAGGGTCAGGCAGTAATGAGAGAGGCAGCAGAGCCACAGAAGTGACTCATAAGTAGGAGTTTACACCCTTCTGTGGAAACTGGAACCTCTAACGAATTTCATAGTGTCAATGTGTTTTTATCTATTACCCTACAGGTGTGGCTTATTCCTCCTTCATTTGCAATTGCCTAATATGCTTTTAGAAACTGCAGCTATACCTGAGTTAAAATAAAGAACGTAGAGATTTTTCTTGCTACCATTTTTACCATTTTGTCCCTTTTGGATCCTATTATTTACTAGAGTCCTTCATTTTAGTCCTCTGTCTTCTACTCCAGCTGGAGGAGGGTAGGATAACCAGCACTGTGCCCAGTTACCTCACAGTTGGTGTTAAGAGAGTACATAACACCTGAAATGAGATGGAAAACATACATAGAAGTCAGAAGGACGTGCCACGGGGATTGTTTCTCTGCTGTTGTGCCCAAAGGGACAAATTACTGCTCAGCAGATCAACACAGACCCACCAAGTCTGCCAGCCCGGCACCTGCCAGGCTCAGGTCTCAAGGTGGACCACCCCGTGTGGCATCAACCTTATGACCACTACAGGAAATTAAAAAGGACAAAACCCACATAGAATTCAGCTTCAACTGTAAGCACATACTTTTCCTCCATAACCCATGCAAGATAGTCCTAAAGAGTAAGGAGGGATGTGCTGTGACAAAGCTTCAGTACAGAACTGAACGCCCAGCTACACGTGTGCTAGGAAGTATCAGTGCCAAAGAGCTAAGAAAAGCAAACAGAAAGCAAAGAGATCCGAAAAAGAAACAGTATTGGTAACAATATAAAAATATCAGATGCAGCTCAGAAAAGCAAGCAGGATTTAATGCATGCCGGCCTTGTTGGTGCTGTATAAATGTCTTGTTCTGTTCTGTTCTGGTGTTATTCCAGGGTCAAGCATATTCAGTGTCCTTTATAATCAAGCTGTCAATATACAGTCTTGACGCTATACATTGATTTTCTGCCACAAAAAAGAGGAAGTTATCCTTCTGTGTTCAGCAACATCGCAGCGACTTAATATTTCTTAGACCACAATATTCAGTATCACCACAAAGATCAGGGCATCTTCCTGGCCCCACGCATTTTATCTGCCATTTTTATATATGTAAGTTCTTTGCAAACATATCGACAGTGTAATGTAGGAATTTATTTAGTAGCAATGGGAAATCTGTGAAGTTCCAGTTTGTACCAATAAACTAGTTACTCAAACTTTTGTGAACTGACGGGAAATGGCCAAGAAAATCCCCCTGAAATCTTCCTAAGGAAGATCGGGGACTGTTAGGACTTCAATAAAAAACTCTTCAAAGGCTAAATGTCCATAGGAAACATATTTAGTATTTAGATCGTTCTCTCTCTTAAGTTCCTCCGAAACTTCACAAAAGAGATCAGACTGAGCCTGACAGTGGCTAGAAAAAGTGAAGGAGAGAGTTAAAGTGACCCCAAAACTGTATACAATGCTGTTATGAAAATTTGCACATTCAGTCCCATTTCTTCCTATTAAGCATGTTTTTGTCTTGTCAACCTCCCCATGTTGGGACAAGATTCAAGAGCTCTTCCACCTGAACTCCCAGCCGCTTAAAAGGCAAATGAAAGCCCATTATGCTTTTTCTAAGGAAATTTAAGCGTTAGCAAAAGCAGACATTGTCAGAGTAGTTCTACAGGCATAAAAATCCCATTATCATAATTGTCGAGCGTATTTCTTTATTCGGTGTTCGGATAGTATTTGTCGAGAAATATGTTATAAATTACAGGAAGGTGTATTCAGCAGGAAAGGAGGTGGGGGGCTGAGCTCGCACAATGCCAATGCTCCTCCGTCACAGGGTATTGATTCGGTGAGACATGAGCCCAGCCCTCAAGGTATTATCCCAAAACGGAGTAAGTAGGAAGCTGTAAGGAGCTCCACCAGCCACCTCCAAGGTGGTACCCACAAACACAGCCTGCCCCTAGTGTCACATCTCATTCGTTTTTAAAGGTCCCCTAAGAAGATGATTCGAAACCCTGCCAAGGAGCACTGCTTAACTCTGTCTGTCACCAGAAGGATTTTCCCACCAGCTGACTTGAAGCTCCTCTTTCAGTATCACTTTCCAGCCAGCGAGTTCCCCTTTTATTTTTGTGCATTTGAGCATATTTTTCCTTCCTTCTTCCACTTCTATTTACAGAATTGTATTACACTGACAAACAATGCTGAAAGCAGCCTTGATTTTCTCCAACCCTTTCACCTCCTTCCTGTGCATCTCCTTCTGACCGAGTGTGCTGGGAAGGCAAGGAGGGGACAGCCTTGGCATAGGCCAGCCCGTCCAAAGCCTTCTCTTGGGCTGCCCTCTCAGCTTGACCACACTTCCCTGGTTTGATTAAGAATATGCTATACATGGCCATTTCAAAAACCTTATTTCATTCCCATCGTGTCACCTCCACCATATCCTTCTCGCCTGTTGGATGGTTTCTGACACCCGGCTAATTGCAAGCAACATAAATGGGTCTTTTACTTTGACAATAAACACCAATGAAGTAACTTTAAATAACTTTCAGTGAAAGGTGTCTTATCACACCATATATTTGTTTTTTTTCAACTTTATTTGCTAGCCTGAAAGCTTATGATTTGCTACCACCACCTCTTTAGGGAGCTGGCTGGCTCACAGTCGTCTTCTAACAGGATCCTGTAGGCCTCTGGCTACTTGTCACAGGTGGTTCCCATTTCCAAACCAGGCAGGGAAACACTTTGAACGAGATCCACAGAAGAGTAAGATCCATCTGTTTGAACAGGATCCAGCTGAGCGGTTTCAAGTGATTACAAGATATTTCAGAGACGTTTAGCGGCCAATTTTATTTGGCTGTGGCTAAACTTCAAGGTCTACCTTTTGAAATAGGAAGATTTCCAATCACAGGTTTTTAGAATTTTTCTGAATTGTGAAAAACTCTGGAATATAAAAAGAAAATCTGGGAATATATATATTTTTTTCATCACGTTGGTACCCATGTTGGTAGCACAGGATATGTGACCTCTTGAACTACCAGCTACAGATATTAGAGATGTGCTGCTTTCCCTGGAGCTGTTCTGGTGAGAGCAGGAGGATGCTGGTCCCCAGGTGCCAAGTTCCCCGTCCCCCCTCAGCACATTTCTCATGCACATTTTTGGCCTAAGCTGCAGTTTTGATCACATTTCCATTAGGCATCACCGATTGCGAGTACCCACGCATGCTGAGTGGCACATTAAAACTACTTTTTAATGTCTCACTATAGAACTTGCTTTCAATATCAAACAAAACATTAAAGATCCATTATTTCTCCATACCAGCTAAAGACTTTTTAATGAGATTAATTACAAGAAAAGAAGAACGTATTTTTCAGAAGATCAGTTGAATAACACAACGCCTAATGTTTAGCAACTTTAAATAGCGTCTATTAGATCTGATGTTATTTGAAAAAAAGCCTGTGAACGTTTATTGTATTTCAAGTTTTTAAACTGGACACATTCTAAAACTGCCAGAAACAAATCTGCCAATTTTTCTGTTACGTGTCTGTTAATGCTCACTACACTTTCCAGAGCCCTAGAGCTTTCACATGCCTTTAAGAGACCTATGTGCACCTTGAATGGGGAATTATTTCATTTTGCAGAAATGCTTAAGTAAAACGTCCACCATGATCTATACATAAAATCTGAGATAAAGCAGAAGTTACCAGCATTAACCTCTTGTTCTGCTCCCAGGAGTTGGTAAAAAAAGTTGTTTTAAAATGGCTTTATAGGATGATGGCTTTGTCACGATGGTGACAATCTTCCCGCATAAAGGACCAAATAGTAGATATGGGGAAGTGAAGAAAGAAGTTATTACATCATGAAATCTAAAAATACTACATGCAGGCAGCAAAGAAAGAATATTTATTATTTTGTTTCTTAATGTCATTTGAGGAAGGGAGAAAAGAGACCAAGGAGAGCAAGCTCTGGGGAGAGCATGCTTTGCTGGCTCATTGGATCTCTTTGAGGATATTATAGTCCTGTTTGCAAGGAAAGAACAGCAAAGATTAGCTCTCTGGATTTCTAAGCCCCCTCACCTTGTTTCTCACTAAAGGTTAATGTCTAGGAGAGGAAGAAAATTGCCATACTTCTGCAAAAGTCTAAAGGTAAAAGACAAAGGGCAGTCTCAAGTGGATACTTCTCCAGCTAGAAAAAGCTGTTGCACATCAGCAAGGGCACAGAGACTTACTTTGCTGCTATTTTTATCATTAATATAAACAGCCTTTATTTGCATGAAGAGTCCTAATTTTGCCAGGGATGCTAAGTGAGAGGCAAAGGAAATTATTAATGCTGAAGGACTGGGATAAATCAAACACCTGAGCACAGGGAGCTTCATGCGAAGCAGCAGGAGACTCTGCCACAATTCCTGGAAAAAAAAGATCCAAGGAAAGTAGCCTACATCCTGCATGCCCAGCTAACCAGAAGATGTGACTAACCTGGCTGCTCTCATCAAGATGCAGAGCTGGAAGGCAAGTTTTGTGAGGAAGACAAATGACAATGCTGAAATGCAGTAAGAAGACAGGAAGCACCAGTTTGGATTCATCTGTGCAATCAAATGTGTTCCTGTCCTCGAACGTGGAAGCACAGCACCGCTCTTTGGAGGGTGACTTGGCTTCAACCCTGTGACACAGCCAGAGGTGACAGCCCCAGTGGGCTCCCTGGTACCAATCCTGAGCCATGGAGATGCATTTCTCAGCACATGCAACTGCTTCTCCTCCAAAGTATTCCAAAAAAAAGAATACGTTCAGAACACTTTTAATAGATCTCCAGTATTAGCCATGAAAAAAGCCAAACATTCCCCCATAACTTCACAATTTCAAAGCTGAGGTTTTCAAGCCAGATGAAAAAAAGCCACAACAACAACGGTCATTCTCTCTTCCCCTTTCCAAATCAGCCAGTACTGCAAAACTTGCAATCAAATCACAAGAATTGGCAAACGTGAAAATATTTACAACACTATGAATTACATTATGTCTCAGAGACTTAAATCCCTGGGAGAGGCACGTATTCCACAGGCTAAGGACATCTCAGTGACCTTACTCTAAGAGAAAGGACAGTGCCAAGGTTGACAGGCCCCCAAATTAAAATCTAGTCCAGAAAATACATTTTTCAAATGTCCTCATGATTCTGAAAATATCTATCAGTCTGCCAAAGCAAGGGCTGCAAGATTATTAAAGTGCCAACTACAATTTATGCCCAAGGCACCTTGCTGGCCGTCTTTCATGTTACCTACCGCCAAGGCTCTGGGTTGCCCATCCTTGGAGGCCCCCCCATCCTATTCTGATTGAGGTTAGGTCTTTTCACTCCAAGGACTCTGACAGCCCATCCCTGACCATGCTTCCCAGCTTCTTCCTGCTTTCTACTCCAAAAATTCAGTGTAAGATCAAGCCAGGTGGGCTATTCCAGCCTATTTTAATTTTCTTTCTTCATTAGTGTCCCACTGCTCTGTTCTGGGGAGTTTGTAAGAACATCTGCTAAAAGAACAGACTTGTAGTAGTTTCTACTCACTGCTGTACAGCTGCGTGTCTACGTTCCACAACTAATGCTTCATTTTGAGAGCACTGGACTCCTTCATTTGACACACAGGACTCCTCCGTTCGACACAAAAACCTCATTCTCCCTGTACTTTCTTTTTCCTCTACATTTTGCTGCTGCCACATCAATTGGAAGGCACAAACTCAGTGCTGCTTAGTCATCTATGGGCATTTAAAATGACATCGGTGATGATTTTTTCCAATTTGGCAGACTAACAGATGGATCAATTATTTGCCAGGCCCTAATTTTAAAGCCACCCACTGTACAAATGGCAGGTCAGGGCAGCAAGGGTTTGTTTTGCATTCAGGTCCTGTGCAAGAGCAGGATCCCTCTATATTCCAATCCTCTGGTGGCTCTTGAGCAGAGCAAGGGGTGTGATGTGCAGACACAAACACAAATGTGTGTGTCTCACAAACAAACCCAGAGCCCTGGGGTGGTGGTGGCAGCGGTTGGTCACCTCGCAGATTAGTTACTGTTTTAACTATGCAACGTCCGTCAGAGAGAGGAGTTTTTCATGTATTGAAATATTCTGCTCGTTCAAGAAGAGCAGGGAGGACAAGGCAGAAAAACTGGATGGTGAAAGAGGCAGGTAGGCACCTCTAGCAACACAACGCCGGTACTGTAGGTTTACAGCATCCCTCCCTTCAATTCCCTTCAGAGCCCTCTCTGCTTCCAGACGCACCTCCCCTGAAAACACAAACACTTTTATATTAAAATCAGCAGATTCACAGAGAGATGGACCACAGGGCTTTCTGGTTCCACTGCGGCTTACGCTCTTCTGATACCACTGTGGTGTTGCTTTGCTGATTTTTACAATAACCCTCAATTCATCGCAACAGCTACCCCAGCTCCTAAAATCCCCCATTTTGCTTTCTTTTACTCACGTTACGCAAAAAAACCCCAAAACCCAGGATGCCTGGTGCAAGTCAACCAGTGGGAAAGGGAGACAGCAGTGAGCCGGGTGGGAGGGGAGAAGGAAGCAAACTGTGTGGCTGATGTGCCACCGCATTGCCCGATGTCCCACCGCTGCAAGGAGCTTGGACACAGCAGGGATAAGCAGAACACAAAAGCCATGTGCTTCTTGCCCAGTTTAGCTCTGCATGGCCCTACTCTACATCAGAGGACAGGTCCTGGGTCCTTCCCTTCCTTGTGGGGATGGTGTAAGATCCCCTATGTCCATGGTGGATTTGGTTCATATAAGGCGCCACCAGCCTTCTGCTCCTCACCTCACCCTCCATCTCACCCAGCCTTCAGGTTTAGAAAAAGTAAGTGTCATTAGAGACCATAAAGCCGTCTCCATCAGAAGAAATTCTCCCCTTCCCAGGAAGGTTCCCCATATGAAATCTGTAGCTGATTTTTAGCCCAATTTTGTGCAAGAGGGAGCTCTCACACACGACAGAACACAATCACAAAAGCCTAATGGAAGAACAGCAAAAAAATTAATTTTAAACACAGGGAAGAGAGCGAGGAGAAACAGCCCTTAACTGTGAAAAGTTTGGGCTTATTTTCCAATTTTACTATAGGATGCAGCAGATGAATCCAGTGCTATCATTTATTGAGAAGTGTCCCATGTGCACGGTAGGGCTTTGCACACAAATGAGACAGTGTCTGCTCCAAGCCGAGACACAAACAGTTTGACATCTGAATACACCAGAGACAAGCTCTCCGTGAAGTGGTGTGGATATTTTCAGAGATCATTGCTGGAAGTCTTAAGGGAAACGGGGTGTTTGCAGGCAGAAGGCGTTTCATTGAGAGAGGCATTTCTTACTGAATACATAACACATAGGAGTTTCAACAGTAAACAGGACACAAAATGGGTGGGCAGAAGACAGGTGTGGGAAAAATGTAAAATATGAGCGTGAAGTTATTAACAGAGGGAAGTTAGGAAAGAAACTTAAGGAACTATGAACAGTGAGCAGAACTGCAGGAGAGACTGGTGAAGTATGACAAAACTGAAGTGGTGGCTGACGCTCGGTGACCTTGGAGCTCAATTCAGACCTGCTGACACTCACACACCAAGGGTGTGATTGGGTGAACACCACCCCAATACCACCATGACAACAGGCTGGTAGCATTTGCTATTCATTAAGCTGTAACAGCTATGGAGATGGGGTACCACATGGGAACATGGGTCCCATCAAGATTCCCAGTACAGTTTAGAATCCCTCTGGAGACCAATCTCATCAGCATCACCTATACTGAAATAAAGAGTATGTGCAGGATGTCCTGAGAGCCCTCCATCACCACTTGGCCTACAGGGGATCTGCCCATTTTGAAGCTGTTAGCCAGTGACCAGTAGCTGTTAGGGGCTGCAGGTGCTCTCTTGAGCCCATATTTGTCTTCTTCAAACATGACAGGAGGACGGTGATGGCAAAAGCATCCATGTCTCTACTAAGGGTCTTGATGCCTACCTACGCACAAGAGCTCTGCGCCAGGCACTGACCATCCCATGTCCCAGGAGTGATGCAGTCCCACCAGCCTGAACTCCTCTCCACACCTTGACCTTTGGTGAACTGTGGGCAAAGCAACCACGAGGACAAGGACTCCAGGGAAGCTATCAAAGCTCACTGTTTCCTCAGGGGCAACAAGGTGCAAGAGGCCAAACATCCATTTGGGGGTGACCTCCACAGCCCTGTTGCACAGAATTAGGGCTATTTTGGTCCACCTTAGTGAAACCTGGGGTGGTGAGTTGGGTGGGGCAGCAAGTACCACCTGGAAACTGCACAAGCAGGAACAGAGAACTGAATTACAAGTGAGGGTGCAGCACTGATCAGTTAATATCACCCATGTGAGACAGACAAAAGGACAGTGTGCAGTTTCCTGGGGCTCTGCCATTGCAAAAGGAGACGTTTGTGGGATAACCACATCTCAGAACCCTTCAAAACGTGTATGCAGGGATAGACATTGCCCTTGCCAGACCCCAACTGGTGCAAAATGCCTCCTCCCCAAACAGCAGCCTACAAAAGTGAAGAGCCTCAGCACAACCTCACTGAGACATGGATCCTCTCTGATTGCCCACAGGAGAAGGCACAACAGTATGACCAACATGATCATCAGCCCTGACCCATTCCTGATGGGGATGGGTCACCAAGGTCAGGTTTGTTTATGGAGATAGCAAAGCCATTTCCATCTTGGAAGTACAGGGCTCTTGCAGCAAAGGGAAACGCTGTGCAAGGTTAAGCTGTTTTGCCCAAGGTCGCAGGGGCCAGCAGTGCGATGAGCTAGCAAGGGCCAGAAATGACTTGCCAACTCCTCGGCCTCCAAGTCACACCACTCACTTCTTCTCCTTGCCAACCCTCTGAAAAGTGACTCCCAGAAACAGCTGGATTTGACAGGCCCTGATGCAGAGAAGTGGGGGCAGCCCCACACCAGCCACCACCAGCCACTGAGGACCCACCGTTTACAGAATGCACTATCAACAACCTCACCTCTTTAACCCCATCAATCTGAAACTAAAGCACAGGAAAAGAGCATGGGAAATTCTTCTCGCAGCAGTGAACTCCCTTGGAAATGCACATAGTCTCTGCTCCCATTTGAATTTGGCCAAAGTGTTTTATTAGCCATAATGCATACAAATGTGTTTTGCTGGAGAAATGCAGCATCAACAATTAGTTCAACAAGCTGTAGTGGAATGGGCTACACCATTAAGCTCTCTCAATTAGTGATTCTGCCCTGCCAGCGCGATCTGCTCGGGTTCCCACAGCTTACCTCATCATCTCCAGTTCTCTGAAGGCTGCAGCCATGGGTATGGGGCTTCACCTCAAGACCTGCTTCCTTCCTACTTTTAAGCAATCCATGAAACCAAGGGTGGAAAATCTCATAAACCGACCTGCACCGAGTGACCTCCAACTGACCCATCTCAGTGAGCTGTGTACTACAGGCTTTGCAGGGAACTGTTCTTTAGCGTAAATAAAACCAGTCCATGTTCTTTCCTGTCTATGTTACAGCAGCAAAGGCTGCACAGCACAGAGGGGACCTTTTGTTTATTTGGCTGAGCTCTTCATTCCTTTGGGAGAAAAATCTTTGACTGATACCAGCAATTCCTAAATGGCAATACGCTCTTTTAAATGCATGGTCAACTTCAGTGTCGATACAGGGAACTGTACTCAATATTAATGAGTATTGACATGTGAACACGTGCACACACACAGCGATGATGGAAACCTGATGGCATGAAGCTTTGCATAAAGGTGCCATGGAAAATAATACATCAATGTTTAACAGGGAGAGAAATTATAATGGGTTTTGTGTTTTGGTACATCAGGAAGACCTAACATGCATTACAAGCTAAGGGTGACGTTCCTCCTCCTCCTGGTACAGGCAGGATGGGATGTGTGGAGGGGGGGGAAGAAGGAAGGCTTCTGGGTCACCAAGAGGCAGGGGAAAGGGCATTTTTTAGCCTTTGGAGGGTGAGAACAACCTGGGCATCACTGCTGGGTAAGGTAACAGAAGACAGCTACTAGGTTCTCATCCTTACACAGAGTTTGTGACCAGTACTATGTGAGAGTAGTGAAGCCAAGAAAAAGAGGCAAAGAAGTGTAAATGAGTTGTACAAATTAGAGCTTTTGTGCTGAAAATATCTACATTGAAGGAAAAAGGGAACAGAAAGGGTATACAGGAAGACAAATGGATACAAGCAGGATTTATACTTCATCCGACAAACAGATTTGACCATATCATTCAATACATCCAACAGGAACAGGGCATCCAACGGGAATGGGGTTTTCTATGAGTCAGAAACATGAAAGGCATGAACCCTGAAGCAGGCACCTGTGCCAGCATGAGAAAGACTCCGGCAAGACATCTTAAGGTCATGGAAAAGTCACTTGCATTTTTGATTTCACAAAAGGATTTGATCAATAATCTGACACATCCTTCCCTCTTCCTGGAATACATTAAATTGCAAGAAAGGACTGAGACATTGTGGGGAAGTCAGGTCGTACTGGGAAGTGGGGGGTCCCACAGCATGGATGGACTCCTGCAATGAGAAGCCACTTCCTTCCTTAAGCAAAATACAATCACTTGAATATGAAGACTTGCAAAGCTGGTACGGCAGTGATAAAACTGGGACTTCTCCTGTACTGCCAGCGTGATGTTTGCCCAAGAATGTTTATTTTTTAATACAGTACTTTTTCAGCCTCTCAAAAGATACGGTCCAAAAAGTTGAAATCATTGCCATGCTGCCAGCTGTAATAATCCCAGACTGACGTGTCAAACCAGGACACACAAATAACTCCAGTCTAGTGGTAGTTTCTGTTTTCCATTAAGTGCTAGCTCTTGCTGTACAACAACTAACAAAGATTACAATTTTCATTAGGGATTTCTAACTGCTTTGGTTGAGAAGAACTCAGTCACTGAAGGCTTGGAACCCAGAAGGTAAACACCTGAGCTTCAGTTTTGGGGTGCATTTGTAGTATTGCAACAAACAGCAACTTTGGTTTTATTCCTCCTTGTGTGTCAAAAGGATTTTTTCCTAATTTTCAGCAATCCTTCTCTGGGGGAAGAAGGGCTCCTCCGTGTTTCAGCAGTAACACCAGGGTATCTGTGGAAAGCACTGTTTGCTCATTTGTGCTAAGAATTAATAAATGGATCCCAGATTAAATGTATATAGTTTAATGAGTCCTCCAATGAGCCTCCCTCTAAGACAGACTGTTTTTGCTTTATTTGACTACTTGGAATATGGAGGGAAAATGACAATTTTAAGGTTGGTCACAACTCACTTAACCGGGACAAGACTACCATTTTAGAGGATTAATTTAAAATAAAGAGCCTTTTGTGAAACACTTGGAAATTATTTCAGGGCCTAAGCCACCCCAAATCTAGAGTTAAAAATTAGACATAATAAAATGCAAAGCAGTCTAGTTATATCCAAAAGAGCCAAAGCTCCTCATAGGAAGCATGAACCAAACCCCATGTGTGTGCTCAGCCCCCACCATCGTGACTGAAGCAAATGCCAAAGCTCCCTGATTGCAGCTGGGTGCATCCGACCCTCAGTTTTTATTTAAGCAGGAAGATTTCTGTACTTTCTGGGTACAGAAAAACACAAAACAGAGAAAAGGAGCTCTTCTAATATATGCACAGCCTAGCTCATTCCTCATTTCATGGCTGGGCAACTGGAAGCAGAGAAAGTTCTTCAGATGCCCAGCAAAAATCTTCCATTCCCTCTCATTTTAGGGGTTATTTTGGGCTGAGGAAAACATGGCCAAGGAGCTTGGCTGAACGAATACCTTCAAGCGCTTTCTGATCCTGCCACAGCACTGCCTTCGCAGATCTCAAAATCCCTTCATGCATCATTTATAAATAATCCTATCCGTTGCAAAAGGTGGGGAGCATCGCCTCGGTTACATGCTGGGAGCAGACTGACCAGCTCCTGGCCTTCCACGTTGACCTGGCGGTTAACTCGGAGCTTCTGCTTGCCTGGAGCACTCTCCTCCACGCTCCATTTCACGTGGAGAGTAGTGAGAGCCGAGAGCTCAGGCTTGGGTTCACTCTTCCCTTTTTCCTTTTTATTTCTAGGTGGGAAGAAGGATGACTGGGATTTGGGTTGGCAAGCCAGGCCGTGAGCAAGTGTATTCCCGCAGCGCCACGGGAGCGTATGCATGTGAAAATGAGATGGTGAGGGATGTGACAAGGCGTTTTTACCCAGAGCAGCTCCTCCCGCGTCCATCCACGTGCCTGCTCCGTGGTTTTGCTTCTGCCTCTTTGAGCGAGCTGTCCTACCGCTATGCTAGCTGCTGTGCACCTGTACTTACAAGGCAAACTTAGCAGGACGCTAAAAGTCAGTGTTGGAGGAGACAAAGCAGGAGAGGACACGCTGCCTGGTTCTCAGCCTGCTCTTGGGTAATTTTAGTACTTTTCCTGAGCACCTAGATGGCAAGACGACTTCAAACTGTGGCCACCACTGTTAGCACAAAGAATTAAGTACATAAACAACATTAGCTGTAATAGTGTTATAATGTACGCAACCTCTTACTAGGGAATTGGAAATTTAAGCTGATGTCTTCTTTCGCAGCAGAGGTAGGAAGCCAAGACAGCACGTTAGGTGGTGAAAGTTAGAAGGGAAAAAAAAAAAACCCAGTTTTTTTCAGACACTTACTGCAGAGTGCCTACAATACTGTACAATAATAAGCAGAAAATACAGACTTTATTTCCCTTTGGAATTCAAATGCTTGTACATCAACAGGGCACCTCTAATATCTAAGTAATAAGCATAGCTGCTCCGTAAGGACACTATTGAAACTCAAATTCCCTCAATACAATTTCAGATTGAGAGTGTGAGCTCAGGGAAGGAGAACTTTATTACATTTCATAAGGTTCTCTTAAGCATTTTCTGAATTTAAAGCTAAAACCACAGTCTCCAGTGGGAGAAAGTACTGCATTCTTCTCCTTTAAATCTGCATTCATTTATCTGATACACTGCCACTGGACAAAGTAAAAATGCTTTTATTATTTCTGCAGACCTTGAACATTGAAGAGTTCACTGAGGCTGAGTAATGCAACTATTAAGATTTTCTGATTTGTTTGCTTCACTTTGCTACATATAATGCACCGGCAAAGCTGATAAAAATTGTATGTTTTCCCTTTCTTCTTGAGAGTAGATTATACCAGACCCGCCTGGGTAAAAAACACTTGCTACACTGCTTGAAGAATCCAGGTGCAGTACAATTTGCTGGCCATTAGGCATTGAGATACAGTAGTGAGCTGCACGGGTGAAATGCGTGCCCACAGAGCAGTAATTGAAGAGTTAATGTTTTCCAGTCGTAAACTGGATGAGCGCAACATTTCTGTATCTTCTCAAAGTTTAAGATTAAACAAGTTAGGAGTTCAAAGCAAACAAACTCCCTAATCAAACAGCAGACGCCCTGCGAGGATTCTCTAAATAAATACTACTGCATTTCATACCGCTACCTCCAACTGCACTCAACCTCTTATTTGTTTATGGTATCCTTGGTTCAAATGGCAGAACCTCCAGATCCAATTTAAAATGCTGAAGAGGTCACTTAGAATTGTTGACTGAACCCGGATCAAACCATAAAAGAGACTTTGTAATGAAATAAATATTTACTAATCAGATTATCTACCCAGAGCAACAATCTTTGTTGGTAGGCTGCCATTTATTACGCTTTCAATCAACCCCGTGGCTTCTAATAAGCTGCGTTTTCATGTTTTTTCTTAATATAGAACGGCTTGTCATTCAGCGTGGTACAATGTGCCGTTGTGCTGCGGGAGAGAGGCGATGCCCGGGGCGAGGCGAAGGCTGAGGGAGACGACGCGGAGCCGCTCGGCTCTTTCTCTCTCTTCTCCTCTCCCCTGACGTGCCGGGGGGCGGCGGGCAGAAAGCCGGCAGCAGCGGCTCCATGCCAGCGTTGGGCAGGACCCTCCGTCTCCCCGCAGCCTGTCTTGGCAGAGGTCAAGGCCCCGCAGGAGAAAACCATCACAGCAAAAAAAATTTGTTAGGTCGTTTTCAGAGATACAAAGGGAAAAACTGAGGGGCTCCTACCTGCGTGAGGATGTGAGTGTTATTACCCGCACGTGGCAGGCACAGGCTGTTAATTAGGAAAATGAATAAGGGAAAAGGTTTCATGAGGTGCACGGGTAACGATCCAGGTGCTGCTAAGTAGAAAATATGCTGAGAAAAATGAGCCCTCGCAGAGTTTGAGGAGATGGATTATCAAAAACACGGAGTTGCGCTGAGAAAACACACACATCTGCTTTGCCAGTACAATTAAGATGCTTGCGCTCATGAAACAGGGAGTGGGATAAATAAGTGCTTGGCTGCACGTCTTTCTGGTTATTGCAATAAGAATATACCTAATATTTAGTGTCAGTACCACTTCCACAGCAAATGCATTTGTCCATTACACGGCTGCCTGCTTGAGTTGGAAGATGCAAAATAAGCCACCTGCAAATGTCTAAAGTCACAGACCTGCTAGGAAAATATTCCCTATGATGCTCAAGCACTCCCTACCCAGCTAACTTACTATTTCATGCATCCACAATTAGTAGCTTCGCAGAAGTTTCCTACGTTTCTAATTCTTATCTGTGGATTTTAACATTGCCTCGTAAACCAGCCGCAGACCCGGCTGAAGGCTATAACTATGTCCTTAACTCACTGCCACATGCATAAAAAATCCTCCAAGCTCGTCAGCGGTTAATCCGTCCTATCAAAAGTGCGACAGTACGTTGACAAAATTAGAAATACAAGTTTGTTATTTTAATGAGTCACTGGCATCTGCTGCTTATTCTTAGTTTGCAGTCGTGCTCCCCTGCTCTGACATCACGGCGCGTGTGATTTTCATTTGGTTACCGCTCTTAGCTCTGGCTCGGTCCTTTATATTACTTTGACAGCATTTCTCCTCATTCATTATTTAACAATAACTTCTGCTTACCAAGCACATTTCAACACAACTAACTAAACTAAAAGCATGTCCTAATCCTTAATGAAGTCCAAATGCTTCTCCTGGGAGGCAGGTAAGTATCATCATCATTTTCTGGATGGGAAAGCAGATATTAAGTAATTTGCCAAGGTCATGCAGCCTGTCTGTGGCACGGCTTGGAAAAAAAAAACCACTCAGGAGCCGTGACTATCCATCCCCAGGTCTAAGTACCAACCTTTACCAGCAAAGGCTGCTCTGTACACTGGGCAAAGGCGCAGGGTGAGAACGTGAGGGCACCAACAGGCATCGCAACCGTTTTCCTTAGCAGACTGCACCAGGAGAGGCAGCAAATTAAAACCAGAACATGAGGCTTTTGTCCCACCCCTGATGAGTTCAGGGCAAAGACATAAAGAAAAAGATCCTGCAGAGGGGTCATCTCATCACCAGAAGGCTGTGAGCCTCGGCAGTTGGCCGACGACAATGTTCGTTATCAGATAATGCTGAAACAACAGCAGCCCAGTGTCCTGCTTGGGAGACCAAAGGTCCCAAGATATTAACAGCGGATTATTTTTTTTTTTAAGCCCCACATTTCTCAGTCTCTTTTCAACTCCATGTTTTTAACAATGATGTTATTTAACACATGCCAGTATGAATAAGTTTATTCTTTTTTTCTGATCTGCTCCTATAAAAGGAGCTTGTGTTACACAGACTGCCTATAATTCATTAAGCCAAATTCCCTTCCATCTGGAGGCTTATACAGTTGTTGAAAAGCTGTCACTATAACCTATTGTCACTGCAACTTTTTATGAACCAACCTACATTTTTATGTCAAAATTTATCTCAACAATTTTGCAGTACTTACTTTCAATTATTTCTATATCATCAGCCTTTAGGTAATGCAGCGTTGAAGATAATACACTGGGATAAACTTCTCTCCCTGCCTCTGTTCATACTGAAAATAAACACAGTTTTGTATTTTAACAAGAGCTACACAGAAGGAGACACAGCTTCATGTGCACATCCCAGTGGACGCACAAACTAAGGGCATTTATTGATTTCACCCAGACCCAAATAAAACAATCATAAATAAATGCAGTGGTCTAGGGTAGAAAGAAAGAATGGCTATAGGAAAGGAATTCTTCTCAATGAAAAGAATGAATTTAGGCTATCCTTGTTTTGTTTTATAAGAAAAAGGCACACACACATGCAAATTCCATATGTTTTCTGAAGAACGGGTAGGTAAAACGGTGCACAGAGGTAACAGGGCCACAGACTAACAGCAGTTGCTTTATTTGTCCCAAGACACAATTGACAGAAAGACCTGCTTTCCTCCAGCATCCCACCCTCTGCCAGACCCACCTGCAACCTAAAAGGAGATTAAATATCCAGTGTGTATGGAGTCAATGCATCCTTGATTCTCACCAACTTGGGAAGGAGCCAGAGCGCCTTGTTGCCTGAAACTCCAGTGACCAGCACGTGGAACTAGTCCTAAAACTCTGTAATAAAGTCTTTTAAGACCACTTTTTCCTGACTTTTCATAAGGTCTATACAACAGATTATGGCCTTGCCTATACTAGAGGGTTGTACTGCCATAAGCTGTACCAATATGACCAGGATTAATTCCACAACTAAAGAGAAAGCCAGAATGTTAACTCACAAATTAGAAACAACACAGAAATACGGCTGATGGGTAGAAAAATAGGTTTTGGCATAATACTCGAATACAAAAGTTAGCTAAGGGTGTATCTGTGTTTGTAGAACGGCTTCATACCAGCATCACTAGGTTTTCTAACAAAATAAAAATCACAACCTACACTGGCATGGTTGGATCAGTAAGATTTAAGGGGAAATATCAGCATTTTTCAAAAGCTTAGTGTTGTCCAACTGAAACAGTTTAAAAGGCAGGACTGGAAAAGGAAGTGTCAGTTTTGGAAGCAACGAAGATCAACATTTCTCCAATATGGTATATCTGGCAAACTGCTGTGCAGTGAGATAATGCGTGACACGTAACTGCTGAAGCAGTCTCGGGCCAAAACTCACGATTCTTACTCATCTCGCACTAAAGCAAAACTCCGTCTAATTGAAGTGATGGAGAGAAGCTGAGCTGAGTAGGAACAGTAGGGCTTGGCTCATGCAATATATATATATAAGTACGTTCTGTTGGTAGCTCAACTGCAGACCATACGAGTAATTTAAGGTTTCATCTCTTTGGTAGAAGTATGCATGTTTGGGTGGGGAACTGAAACAGATGGAATAAAAGCAATGGCTGTCAGGTCTTATGTTCGTAAGACTATCTTTCTGAATATAGACACAGACATCCTCCCTATGTACCGCATTTTCTTCTTGTAGCACCTATCAGCCTATGAGCTGTGGCTCGAGGATGCACTGTGTAAAGTCCTACAGAGATGAACAGCAGCAGGATGGCCTCATGCCCTTCTTTCTTAACTTAAAGGGAAGAGGAGGGCTCTTTAATCAAATTCTCCCAACTCAAATACTCAATGTAGCATTCTCTCAAATGCTACAAAATGGTGGAATAATCCACAAGGAAAAAGCCAAAGCCCAGTGGCTCAAATCTCATTAAACTAGGCTGGACCAACACTGCAGGGTCTCACTTCATCAGAAATGGGAACAGAAATTCCTTAAATCTATGAATCAGCGATATCTGGCTCTTGTGCTTGCCATGGTATTGGCTATGTGTTCAAAAGCCTCCCACCTTGTGCTGATTTGGGCTTAATTGCCGTGGTTTTGGGTCCACTTTAAAGGCTGAACCTACAGCAGTCATTTCAAGGACTGATTCAGTCACAAAAAACCCCACGTGGTACCCACATACTCATGTGGGTACCAGTAGAGTGCACACACCCCCCTTCTGGCCTCAAAATAATTCCCCTCCTGGGCAAACTCCCGCTCTTCACTCTAGATCTTGACACCAGACCTGCCACGGGTCTGCTTGGTTTTTGCATTGAGCAGAATAAGAACAGGGAAAGAAAAAATATCTCGGTGATGTCAAAAGTGCATCCTCCCTGTTTCTGTTTTCGGGACCAAATTGCTCTCAGTTACAGCTGTAAGAAGTCACGCTTCTTTGCCTTTTAGCCATGTAGTAATCCAATGAAGAGCATGCTCGAAGCGGCACAAGCGGATTTTTCTCCTTCTTCATCCAAAGACATCTCTAGCCAGGATATTCTCAGCATTTTTCTTACCTTCTTCTTGACATGCTGTAGCTTGCATGCTGTGGTCTCCTTTCAGGTCCAATTTTCATAACTCAGATTAACAACGAAACTGAGAGGATGCCGACAGGAGGAAGAGAAACAAACAGATTAGATCATCTATTTAATATCCTCCTGTTGAGCTCACCAGGTCTGAAATAGCAGTGTTTTATAACAGGTATAATCTCAATTTAAAAGCTGCAAACTGTGTTCTCCATCAGAGAGAAGTCCGTGGTTCAAGCTGGCGCCACAGAAGGTGGATCTTGTAGGGAGCACGTGGCCAGGAGGCCGACAGGAGAGAGGTAACAGCGTGCGGGTGTATAATTGCTCTCTGTTAATACAGGGGGGGAAACGCATAAGGAGGTTTGCTCAATAACAAATGGCCGTGAGCTGTCAGTGAACACACCAGCAGAAAAAGGAAATTCTGAAAGGGCTTCCTTAGGCAGCAATGGGGATCAAAACTCCACCTGGTCTTTCGGTAGCGCTTCATACATTTACGAATCTACTTCAAATAGCGTGATTCCACGCAATTGCAGGAGTTTAGATTCAAAGAGCAGAAAGATCCTTTCCAGGACTACATCTTGGGAGTGGGGGGGGAGGGCGGAAATCTTGTCCTTTTAAACAGTTTTAGAGCAGCTTCTGTATAAATAAATGCAGGTCCATGACCAAGGAAGCAAATCCCTTTAAATGGTTTAATACTCTTAAAGGCCGCAGGAACCTCAGCTTGGATGTAATGTGGCTACAAGCTGGTGCAATAGGCATATTTAGGATTATTCCTCAAGCCTTTTCCCACTAGGTCATCTCACCACAGAATTTTTGCATAGTTTAAAATAAAAAGACATTACAGGAATCTTCTTTTAATTAGGGTAACTGATGTTCTGTGACCACAAAACCCACAGGTTTCTAAAGAATATGCAGACCTTTTTAGATGTATAAGAGGAAAAAATCCAGCAGAGGTGTTACGTGTGCTCTCAAAGGAAGGTCCTTTCTGGCAATTTATCTTCAAAAAATCAAGATCAAGACCTTAAAGGAACATGAGGAAGCCATCACTCACAGCCTTCCCAATGGAGCAACCACATCTCCAAAATATGTGATTATTCGGCAGTATCTGAAGGGGATTTTCAAAGGAAATAGAACAGGAAGATGTGAAAAAATTATTTTCTTTTGCTTTAATGATGGGAAGATCAGAAACGGTGAGGATCTCTAGGATGACCCTGAAGGCCAGGAACTGAAGTGGGAGCTTCTGTTGCTACCAAGAGAGAATCCCACTCCTCTGACAGTTCAGATGGTCTGTAGGAAATGAGATGTCTGTTATGAAATGGATTTTTGCCATTGGCACTAGACTGAGTGGCTCCTCTACGTGTCCTCTACAACTGCCAAGAGAAGGTGCAGTCCTCAAAAGGGGGGCTGGATCTTGAGAGGAGAAGCAACTGATGAATTGAAAGACAGGATGTAGAGTAATGCTGGTTGCTTGTTACGTGTGATAGCCACTTTTAAGAGAGCATTTATTACAGATTTTTCATCCTTTGTAACTTGTCTTCACTGGCTGCAAAAGTCTCGGGTCCTCTGCCAGTGGGCTCTGTTAACACCTCTGGTCTTTGGTGAAGCCAAGATCTCTAGGATGCCATGGTTCAGCTTCAGTCTAATCTTATCTTGAGAGGAGAAGCAACTGACGGTGGGATAGGCTGTCCTTTGTTCCCCTGAGTTTCAGCTTCATTCCATGCAACCCATTACAATCACCGCTGCTATTGGGCAGTTAAAATCAACTGCCACCAGCCAAACATATCGCAAAGCACTAACTGCAGAAGAGCAAACCTTCTGCTTGAAAGTCATGTTTAAGCATAACCTCATTTCATTCACACACACGGGGAAATGCTGTGATATTTTTAACTAGGAGACAGGAATGGAGTGAATTCAGGAGGCTGGCAACAGCTAGCTTTGCGTTTCATGTAGTTCAAAGAGCCTGCTCCTTGTGATGTGTCTCCATGGTCTACCTGCTGCAGGAAGGCCTGAGCTGGAAGAGCTGGTATTTCCCTATAAATACTCAAATAGCCCAGAATGAACACACTTGCAGGATGGGACAGGATTTCTTCAACTGGTTTCCAAGAGGAGAAGCTGCCCAGTAGAAACTTGCCTGAAATGGGAGCATATCCTGCATTTTCTGAGGAGAAGGCCCTTCCTTCTTCCTGCTTCACAAGAAAATTTCCAGGAGAAATGTGTAACAAACATGATTAAGGCTAATTTTAATTACTACTGAGGAGGTTATAGAAAGAAACAAAGAAACACCTTCTTCATAGGCTTATGAGCTAACCACTCTCCCTCTCGGTTGCGACTGAAACAGCTCAGATGTATTCATCTTCAGGCCACACCATAAACCCCATCAATTTGTCAGGTAGTTTCCACAGGCATCTCAAGCATGTTGAAACTTGGTTAATTATTGCTGCTGAACAACTCTCCTCTATTCCTCTTTGGATTGAATTTGTCATTGTTTTTGCTTTATTGTTGTTTTCTTTGCTACAGATTTTGCTTGTGATGCCTGCTGGGGTGCTTCAAACATCGAAGACATTTTTTAAAATGCCGAAAGGAAACTAATAATCATAAATAAATAATTCTTTAATTTCTCTGAGGAGTTGTCCAGCAAAAAGAGAGAAATCGCTGAAGTAGTTCAAATGTACAAAATAAGACAGGAGGAAGAAAAATGCTTTCCAGAATCTCCCTTCAGGCTTTCTTTCAATGACCCATTGCAAGAAAACCAGAGAAACAGAAAGGGGAAGACAAATCTGATTTTTCACTTACACTGTGAAACTGATCCACACAAGTCAAAATTTAGGCTTGTTGTATATGATGGAAAGCAAACCCAACCCCAAGATCCCTTTTGGCTTATGCCTTTACAGACTATGTTTGCAGTCAAGGCACCAACAGGACAAAGACACTGTGGATCTGAGGGGAAATAAAGCAACCAAAATACAGAGATGCTGCCTTCAAAAGTCCTCTGACATAAGGCAACCAAGCTAGTGAGGAGTCTGGAGAATCAGTCTTATGAGGAGCAGCTGAGGGAGCTGCGATTGGTCACCCTGGAGAAAGGACANCAGAGTTAGATTAGTGGTTGGACTAGATGATCTTAAAGGTCCTTTCCAACCTAGACAATTCTACGATACTATGATTCTACAAAAGTGGTAGAAAAAATATATTCTTCATATTTATTCAACATAGGTTTCTTTTTTCCCAAATTCCACACCTATCACTTTAAAATTACCCAAAAGAAAAGTGTGTCCTGTGAAAATAGTGTCTTGCTAGAAACTTCTACTATTGCCCATCATTCCAAGGGACATTTGTTCACTTCCCTGCTTGAGGATGAACAAGGACAGGACATGGGTTATGCTGGACACGTATTAAAGAGCCAGTGACATGAAAGGAAAGTGTACTTCCCTTTGACAGCTGTAGGCTGTTGTAATATTTTTTAAAAATGTGCATTAAGATTTTGGTTAACTTCTCTTACATTCCATGTAATGCAGATTTTATGGCACGCAATTTCCAGTAGGAAGGATTTTTTTCCCTGTATAACAACTTGAGTTAATCTTGGTATATATTAACCAGTACTTATCATTACAGTTTAATTTTTCCACATCAGTCCTCTGGTTTCTTGCCCAACTGACAGCACAGGCATACAGTGAAACTGAAAGGGGAAGATCTTCAGGCTGACACAAAATACAAGCATACCATAACCATAACCAGATCTACAAAGGCCAAACTGAAATGAGAATTTAATGGAATTTTTTGAAATTACACTGCATTTTTCTAGACGGGACAAAGGTTATACACAGATGACCACAAGCAATTGAGTTACTCTAAAACAACAAGTAATAAGCGAACTGTGGTAACGTATCATGTGCTTTCTTTTAGTGTGCCCCTCTGGAGAAGCAAAATGAGCTCAAGCCACATGTGTACATTTGAGATGTAAGTAAACATGTTTCTTTATCAGGGAGGCAGGTAAGAAGGCCCATAGTCTATTACTGCAGCTGAGCTGACGAGAAGAAACCTTGCCACATCATGGTAATGCTGCCCGCTGTGCTCAGGGGTCCCCAGCACTGCTGAGACTCAAACTGGCTTTAAATTCCCAAGGGAGCTAAACCAGCCTCAAGAGAAAGCCAGTGGAGCACTCAATTAGGAGGCTCCGGTATTGCCTAAATAATTCATTTTAAAAATCCCTCATTTTAAAAAGTTCACTTACCTGCAGTCTCTGCATTTGCAAGCTCATTATCTTACAGGGCTCTTAATTTTTTATTTATACATGCACTCACGGCTTGAAAAATTGTGAAAATGAGCAGCACTAACAAGGGATCTCTTGCCACTGAAGGGAATGGACTATTCTCTTTCACAGAATCACAGAATGATATGGGGTTGGAAGGGACCTCTTGAGATCATCTAGTCCAACCCTCCTGCCAAAGCAGGTCCTCCTAGACCATGTTGCACAGGAACTTGTCCAGGTGGGTTTGGAATGTCTCCAGAGACAGAGTCTCCACCACCTCTCTGGTCAGCCTCCTCCAGGGCTCTGCCATCCTCAAAGTGAAGAAGTTCCTCCTCATGTTTAGATAGAACTTCTTACGTTCAAGTTTGTGACTATGTCCTCTTTTCCTCTCACTGGGCACCACTGAAAAAAGAGTGGCCCCTTTGGAAAGGGTCTTTCCCTTTGGAGAACGATGGCTAACAAAAATCAGTCCAAAGTAACCACAGCAAATAAACCAGATAATTAGAAAATGCCTTCCCTAACTCAGGAGCTCCTTTCTCATGTTGCTCAAGTTCTCCCAGCTCCACATTGTTCTTGTAGGGACACATCTCACTACTGAATTTCAACAAGAGTAGCAAAGATGCCTTAATGGTTTTGGAGAGCACATTTAATTTCACCTGTCTCTCCTTGAGGTGGCTGTTTACGGTTGGTGTTGAACCATTTTTCTTTTCTTTACCAGGTAATGTACACTGAGGACATTTCAAAATGGTAAAGTAGAGCAGGGCCATTTCAGACCTGGTATTTTATGCCCCACTTAAGAAACTTACAGTAGTTACAATTCCTGGAAACACTCAATCTATTGTCCTAACTGTGCACTCTTTCAACATATATAGGGTGCTTTTTTCCTACTGCTATGAACAATGAATTCTATGAAAATATAAATTAATATTTCAAGCTTCCAGAAGTTTTGTCAAAATATATAATGAAGTTGTTTACTATAAATTTGCAGTAGTTATCTGCAGCCTGCATTCTGTTTATACAATGTTTATGAAATGATATTATTTAAAAATGATTGCATTTAATTGCTACATCTTAAAGCACTGTAATCAAATTAACTCCAGTTTTATTCTTGAAGTGCCACCGAGATCTCTTAAGTATTCTAAGTGGGTGCAATAAAACAAAGCGTGTATGAGGACATCGATCAAGCAGTAGGATTATCTGGGTAAGAACAATAACAAACAAGAAAGAAAATAAGACAGGTGAAGCAGACAATAGCAGCCGACTTACTACTTTCTACATTTCCTGAAAAGTGAATCATCCGAAGCTGATGGTATAAAAAAGAACATTTCTCCTATTGTTTGAAGTAATTTTGCTGCAGCTTACAGAATTCATGTAAAAGAATTCTTTTTAGCCTAAAGTTGGAACAAAAATGTTCCCATTCAAAGAATTAAGTGATTTGCTGAATTACTCGTTTTCGCCCAACATAATCTCAGTTTTCATTCACTGCAGTGGATGATAGTGTTGTTACTGTAAAAAGTGCTCTTCAGGAACCCTTTTATATTCACATAACTTTTTCATAAATGTACCTCTAATGAGACTATGAACAGATGTATTTTACATAGTTGAGAAGTACAGGTGTTCTTCCTGCCCTGTTGCAGTAACTCTCACTTTCAGGGATTTCTGATCTTACCCAAAGACATGGGATGAAATTCTCATTTCTACCAAGTCACTTCGGCTGGGGTGGGATTGTACTTCTACTGGTTGGTTCTTGTCTTAAGTCTGAACAAACCACAATGAAAATGACAATGCAAATATAAAGCCTGATGAGTTTTCAACCCATCCTAAACCATCCCAAATATTGACTAATCAGTCTGATACCTACTGGAGCAGTTCCCAGTGGAGCATTTAAGCAGTGACACATACTTGGTACAGGCAAGCTGTACAACTCAACTAAAAGACATGCATGTGCTGGTACCTCCTCTTTCCCTGTGGGAGTGGGAGGTGGCTTGGGGAGTTTATTTGGTTTCCCCCTTTTATTTTTTTATCCGTGAGCTTGGACTTGTTGTGATAGTATTTATTGTGATAGTATTTATCGTGATAGTATTTGTTGCTATCTGTTTAGGCTTGAAAATGCAAGCACAAGAAACGTATCTTGCACTGCAAGTAGAACTTAGTGAAGATCATCTGACACATATCATAGAATGGTTAGAATTGGAAGGGACCTTAAAGTTCATCCAGTTCCAACCACCCTGCCATGGGCAGGGACACCTCCCACCAGACCAGGTTGCTCAAAGCCCCATCAGTCTGGCCTTAAGCACTTCCAGGGATGGGGCATCCACAGCTTCTCCGGGCAACCTGTTCCAGTGCCTCACCATTGTCACAGTAAAGAATTTCTTCCCAGTATCTAATCTAAATCTCCCCTCTTTCAGTGTAAAACAATTATCCCTCATCCTATATATTGCTGGGGAGGCATCATCTTGCAGCTATTGCAGGCAAATCAAGCCTTACTAATGAATTAAAAGCAATACCCTCCAGGGCTACCTCAAACTTTTAACTCCATGCGTGTGAGGAGGTCTTGAGGTTCTGAGAAGGCTCCCAAATGGGTAAGGACTACAAGTGTGTATTCAAATCTCACTCCCGCAGCACTAAATCCACACAGGGTGACCTTTTAACTTTTCAGTAGCACCGAAGTGAAGGCGTATTATTGCTAAGTAAATATGCAAGGCAAAAGTTCTCTGTGCATTTGCAGTAAACACTGTCTGCCCAATACCGCTCTTGCAAACACAGGATACCTTCTTTATCTCCTTGTTTGTTTTGCATGATATAAGACGAAGCCAAACAAGCGTATACCCTTCCCAGAGGTTCACTAGATGCTATCTTACCTGTGCAAGCGCTTTTGCAAAAAGGCCAGGCAAATTCCAGCGGAGCCATGCTAATCACTGAGACTCCGGCAGAAACCTAAAGCTTGAGGGGCATTTCTGTTTCTAACATTTATGTGCACACCGCGTTTTTGCAAAATGAAACGCAGCAGAGGGTGTAAGGACAGAAAGGTGTTTGTTTAAGTGCTGCTCCTTCTGTGAGAAAAAACCGTAAATATTCACAGGGAAAAGAAATAATCCAGAGTGAACTTGCACTAGACTCCATCCTGGAGCTGGTGGAAGTGTGTGGTGCATGAGCAGATGTATTTGTTAATACAATTTATTTTTAATTATTATTAATATAGGAATTTAACACTGGAAATTCCTACAATAGCAGGAAATTAACACTGTGATAGCACTTTCTCATGTGTTGCGGGGCTCATGCAGATTGGCTTTGTTCAATGGTATAACCTGGTTCAAGCTACGAGGATCTCCCTCCACCAAACTGAGACAGACCTGAAGTGTCAAAGTATGTCCTTGGCCATAAAGCTAGGTTTCTCTCTACAGCATGAGATTACAGAGGATCCCAAATGCAATTTTGGAATTAACAGTCAATAGTCTCTATCTTTTTACACCTGACCTTAAAATACTTATGGTTACCATGGTGCTTTATGTAGATTATTTCACACGAGGCATCCTTAATTACAAATCATACTATGTGGCAGGTTGGGACTCCAGAATTCATGTTGCCAATAAGCAAATAAACCTGCAAAGGCGTCTTAGCAGAAAAAAAAAAAAACAAAAAACCAAGCAGCACAGAGCCCTCACATACAACATACTTGTTGAGTAGGGATTACCACAAGGAAATGTTCTTTGTAAGTTGGCTGTACCTCTGGAAAGTATGGTGGTAAGAGAGAATTTTAGTATCTTTAGGCAGAGTTGTTACAAGGTAGGTAATGCATCAGTTATTCTACTGGAATTACACACTATCTGGTCTTCTTGCGTCTTTTCTTTCAGCAAGGGAAAACAAAAACCACTCTAATTTAAACTTCCATAAAAAAAAAACCAACCCCAAACTAAAATATCCATACAGATATTAGGAAATCCATACAAGTATTAGGATATCCATACAAATATTAGGAAAAATAAGTATAAAACTGTTTTTCTTGGTGGATACCAACCACTTCTGCAGTGTTTGGAGTGCTTAGGACTGTACAAGTTCTTCCTCAGATGCATATTTGCAAACATTTTTATTTGAACACAGACTTTCCATATTATAACTGCTTGATTCCATTTAGAGGAATGCTAAGATGTTTTATGCACATTTCTATTTGATGCTATTATAATTTCTAATATGAAGGACCATCTGAGCAAAAAAAACATTGTGTTAACTGGGAAACAAAGACAAGAGACAGTTCTACAAGGGCCAGTAAAGAAAAATTATATTAATTTGTTGGGTAAATACTTGAGTTGAAATTTGAAAAATTTAGAAATCTTCTTTTCAGTGATGACTGCTTTAATCTTAGGGAGAGTTGTTTGATTTGAGTTAGTCCTGGCAGAACTAAAAGGACAGGTCTGAAAATGACCCGATCAAAGAAAAGTTTAAATGTTTCCTACTTTAACACCAAAAGCAATCCCAACCCTACTGTTGACCTGCTCTCCAAATTTATATTCTCGAGTGGAAGAAGATAGCAAAACCAAACTGGAGAGGTACAGAGTGCCACTGGCTGGTGCCTGAATTCAGCCACCACTTTGACAGCTGTTTTTCCAGCAGAAGCTCTCTCTGAACTGGGGCAATGAACAGCAGCCGCCTCATCAAAGCTTCCGTGGTTCAGCTCACTTCAACCAAATCTTCTGCAGCAACAAATCCTTAGGAACAAAAGACCCAACGGCGCTACCAAGAAACAGCAAGTCCAGCACTTCTGCAACTCCGTAACAACAATTAGGCTTCAGCATCACTGGTAAGAAGGCACTTGCCAAAGTACTTCTGCTTAGTCTGGATTTTCTCTGCTTCCTCTCCCCCCACCCCTGCCCCCTCCTGCCTTGTTACAGCTTTATAAGCTCCAATAAACCATCTACTTTTAATTTCTTTTTTGCTGCTTTTATAATGGAATACTGAAATATCTTTGCAATTTAACAGAGTAACAGCTTTTGTTATTGTCTGTCAAATCCCAAGTTGCATAGACTATTATTTCTCTGAAAGAGAGAAAGAGCAGGACCTATTGAAAAAATAAGGTTATTAGTATTAGTGTATTGACTATCTCAAAGGCTTCTTTCAGTGCTTTCCTTGAAGAAATTTCTTCACTTTCCTTAAGATAGCTTATCTTTACATGTTTATAACTTGTTTAAAAAAAAAAAAAGAAAAAAAGAGAACATGTTCTCCAATGAAATTTAATCTGGATAAAAACAAAGTTGATTTGGAAAATATTGAACCAAGGAAAAAAAGTGAAATCCCAGTGTCGTCCTTAAGACTAAATTAGTATCAGTGAGTATTCGGAGGTGGCATTAACCACTGATTTTGAAAATGAGATCCTTTGATCTAATATAAGTTAATTTAGACTCTGCTTAAGGTATAAACTGTGTTGGACAATTAATAGTTAAGAGACATGAAGTGTCTCCAGCAAAGAAACGGCAACACAACAACCTTGAATACTGTGTGCAGTTCTGGGCCCCACAATTTAAGAAAGATGTGAAAGTCGTTGAATGCATCCAGAGGAGGGTAACAAAGCTGGTGACAGGGCTGAATGTCCTGTGAAGAGTGGCTGAGGACACAGGGTTTGGAGGAGGCTGAGGGGTGACATCATGGCTCTCTACAGCTTCCTGAACAGGGGATGTGGAGAGGGAGATGCTGAGCTCTTCTCCCTGGGATCCAGGGATAGGACATGTGGAAATAGTTCAAAGCTGCACCAGGGGATGTCCAGTCTGGACATGAGGAGGCATTTCTTTATCAAAAGGCTTGTCAAACACTGGAACAGGCTTCCTAACCAGGCCTGTCAATGTTTAATGTTTTGAGAATACCCTTAATAACATGCATTAACTTTTGGTCAACACTGAAGTGGTCAGGCAGTTGGGCTGGATGATCGCTGTAGGTCACATCCAACTGAAATATTCTGGTCTATTCTATTCTATTCTATTCTATTCTATTCTATTCTATTCTATTCTATTCTATTCTAACCTTCTGATCTTCCACTTTAAATTCCTTTTCCTTCCTTTCTCTTTTAATGATAAAAACCCACGGATCAACCTGTCATCAATTTGCTGTCATTCAGCTGCTGACTACCCAGATGGACAAACAGAAATGTGAGTAGCAAATAGTATGAATCACAACTTTTAATTATTACTAGTAGAGATAATTATTGTTATTTAACTGACCACGTCTCCTACCTCTGTACCACAAATGTACCGACCAGTAATCTGAAGGGCACAATGAAAGGACACTCAACAACAGAGAAGCTCCTAATGTCTCATGCCACCTTCCTTGCAGAAGGGACATTAGCTGGAGTCTCAGATCAATAGTGAAAATAAAGTTTCCATGAGAAAATTCAGTTGGCATGTCAGTTCTTCTACGTCCACTCATGATGAGGAGCAACTCATGGCCATAAGAACTCCTGCTGATTCCCAGAGTGATTGAATCCACTGATTAATAATCACACCTGGGATGTGGCAATCCCAGGCACAAATACAGGTTGGGTGGAGAATGGCTGGAGAGCAGCCCTGAGGAGAAGGACTTGGGAGCGCTCATGGATGAGAAACTCAACCTGAGCTGGCAGTGCACACTGGCAGTCCAGAAAGCCAACCCAATCCTGGGCTGCATCAAAAGAAGTTTGGCCAGCAGGTCACGGGAGGTGGTTCTACCCCTCTACTCTGCACTCGTGAGACCCCACCTGGAGTCCTGTGTCGAGCTCTGGAGTCCTCAACATGGAAACGACATGGACCTGTTGGAACACATCCAGCAGAGATCCACGAAGATGATCAGAGGGATGGAGCAACTCTCCTATGAAGACAGGCTGAGAAAGCTGGGGTTGTTCAGCCTGGAGAAGAGAATGCTCCGGGGAGACCTTATATCAGCCTTCCAGTATCTGAAGGGAGCCTACAGGAGAGCTGGAGAGTGACTCCTTGTCCGGGAGTGTAGTGACAGGACAATGGGTAACAGCTTTTAATTGAAAGAAGGGAGATTTAGATTAGATACTAGGAAGAAATTCATTATGGTGAGGATGGTGAGACATTGGAACAGGTTGCCCAGAGAAGTTGTGAATGCCCTATCCCTGGAAGTGTTTAAGGCCAGGCTGAATGGGGCTTTGAGCAACCTGGTCTGGTGGGAGGTGTCCCTGCCCATGGCAGGGTGGTTGGAACTGGATGATCTTTAAGGTCCCTTCCAACTCTAACCATTCTATGATTCTATACAGGTGCCTCTAGCTGCAAGGGCTACCCTTTGGTGCAAGCAACGGAGTTGATACATCGTGCTAAAATGTGTATTTTTAAAGATGCAGAACACCGTGTTATCTCTTGGGGCTGTGGAGACACAAAAGGACTGAATATTAGATAAAAAAGGCAGTAATGTTTATGTTAAGGGATGTAGATTCTTCTGGCAACCTGAATTAATAGAAAAGTGGATGCTACCAAGACTATTAATATCCAGGCAATCAAAACACGTTTGTAATTCAACCTCCTGACATACCTACACAGGTAACTTTGATCTGATAGAAGTGGGTGGTTAAAGTGCAGAATAAATGTATCACCTGGAATAAATGTGAAAGGGACTCTCCCGGAGCATGACTGAAACCTTCATTTCTGCTGTAAATGATTGTTTTAATTTACATGGCAGAGCAGCAGCAAATCTTCATAAAATTAAAAACAATACTTTATTAATAACACGAACAAAAATGTAAAAGTTGAGTTGCTAGCAGCTATCCAGAATTACATGAGTAGCACCAAAATAATTAAAACTACTTGTGTTTCAAAAATAATAAATACATGTCATGACCCTAAGCAGCAAAACAACATTAAAATCCATTTGGTATGTAAATTCACTCGAATAACAAGTCATATATCTCAAAAAAGAAAAGAAAAGAAAAAAGAAAAAGAGAGAAAGAAGAAAATATTTACTACATAAATTATGAAAGGAAAATCAAAGAATATAAAAAACTCAGTTGTGTCTCTACTCATTATTTTGCTTTAATTTCATCTAACTTTGTGAAAAGCCCCATGGGTTAGGGACATTAATTTCTTGCTTTTGCTGTTTTACTAATTCCTAATGGAGAGTTACAAAAGAATTTCAATCACATGAATTGGAATCATGGGAAGGAATGGGAGAGAAAATTGAAGAAAACTGCAGGATACTCAGAAAGCTAAAAATAAATTAGTATATTCTTAAATGCCTTTCAAAAAAGAGGAAAAATGCCCATGTCACAACCACAATCCAAGCTGATTTCAGCACCAGCGAGACAGAAAGAAAATAATCTAGAGGAACTTAAAAGCAACAAATCTCTATGACCAGATGGAAGTTATCCCGGGGTATTAGAGAAGATCAAGAAAGAAACTTTCGGGCTACTGGCAGACATCATGGAAAGGCTGATAAGTTCCAGATGGAATACAGAAATCAGTAAATATGGCACCAGATTACGAAGCGATATGAAATAACATTTTAGTGTGAAATTAGCAATAAATATGGTTTGTAACACGGCAGCATATCACAATTTTGACATAATTTGACAAGTCGCAATATAAGACACAGTGTCAGAAGCTATCAAAGCAAAACAAAACAAATCTCCCAGGTGGTTTGCTGGGAGAAAAGCAGTTATTTTGCTCAGAGTTTTCACACAGCAGTTCCCCGTTTCCTCCTGCCCGGGCTGGCAGAGTATTAAAGTATTATTGCTTTTAATATGGCTAGGGGTCCAAATGGGAGTCCAGCTGTGCTGGGCATTGGCCCAGTGCTACAGGAGGTCACTCGACTCCAGCGGCCTTATGTCCTAAATGGGTGAGATGGATGATTCCCAGGAGGAGGTGTCAATGCCGGAGGTCAAGCAAATTTTTCAAGGTCACAGAGCTGCTTTGAGGCAAAGTACTCCTATTTTCTCAAGTCCAGGCCCTAGCCATTAGATGACTGCACCCAAGTGTCATTGCCTATCTGTGCATTCAATGACAGTCCTTCAATTCCTCCTTTCTCATAACTATAATTACATCTCACTTCTCCTAGCGCAATTTCCACCTTAGCAACTTCTACTTCTGAATCAGATCACTTGGAAGAAAGATGGTATACTAAATAATATTCCCCTAATCTTCGTTTTTCCCCTTCTTTTTCTTGCAAAATAAGCCATTCCCAGAAATCTACTGACTTCCTTTACTTCCGCTGGCTTCCTTGTTCCCTTCCTCTGCTCATCACCTGCCACAGGACCTGGTAATTAGCATGAAGAATAAACCAGAAGCAATTATTCACAGGCATGACAAAAAGAGGGCACAGGGTTTTCATGCCAACCTCTACCCTAGTCTGTGAGTGATGCCATCTGTAGGAAAAAAAAAGAGAAAAAAAGAGAAAAGGAATGTGAATGTGGTGCTTGGCAGCAGAAAGAGGGACAATGAAGAAGATTCATAAAGTTTTTGTGAAACAAAGTTTGACAGAAATGTAAAGCAATGAAGTGTGCTCTCCGAAGTAGGAAACACATGTCAAAAATAAATGGAATTGAACTTGACCACAAGAAGGACTTTGAAATTGCCCTGGAGTAATAGCGGAATTCACTCTTGCAAACAGCACGGCAATGTTAAGGAAGAGTCAAACAGCAGAGTGACCAGGAGGCAGAGGGCTTAGGCACCAATGTCAGACACAAAATAAAAGCCAAAAAGCTAGCCCATCACACAAAAAGCTTGCTCAGAGTAATGTTACAGGCTGCATTTAAAATGCAAGAAGAAATCCAGAATCTTGCTTTCAAATCAGCTGGAAGTCATATTTTTCAACTTAGGAATAATTTTGGGTCAGAGGAAGGTAAGAAATGTACCCTAATGAAGTGTGCTCCGTAGTGGTAACACTGATGGGCACATTATCTGTGTGACCTCTCTATCTCTTTTTCTTTTAATGAGAGCAGCTGTCTCATACAATGCTACGATATCAAGACAAGACCTACTGATCAAACATTATCCTTCCCTCAGTCTACTAAATCCTAGCCTTGTTTTCAGTCTGCAACTTTCCTCTTTCCTCTCCCAACAAATATTCTAACTGAAGTTAAGGTATGAGAAAGAACAAAGCTGCTTTCAGGATTAAAGAACAGAATCTATGAAAATCAGTCCAAGAAGCTTAATTCGTGTAGCCGAGGAAATAAATGACAAAATAAATTTACTTCATTAAAAAAGTCTTCAGTCCCAGTCCTGGAACACTGGAAGGCACCAGCAGATAATATATATGGAATATATGAGGATCAATCAACCTGATGATAAACTGAACTGTGATCTGCATACAGGATCTTTTTCAGTGGTGGCAAAGTAAAGGCACTGCGACCGATCGAAAGAAGAATGCAAAGGTTAAGTCATTCCAACACCCTCCTACCTCTCTCCATATGAAAAGCAGGGAAAGTTACAATTTCAATGTTTACCTGCAGCAAGAAATCTGTCTTTGATGGCAAAATAAAAAACAAACAAACCCTCCACAGCTATCAGGAGGTTCTGAAAAAGTGAAATGTCCATGCTGGAATAACTGTTACAGCTTCAAGATCCATCACAGCTACTTTAAAGGCTTTTTAGCTGCGTTGATTAAACCAATCACACGCAGCCATCCCATAATAAGCTACTAAAACGTTTTAAGTTTGTGACTCCATTAGAAACACTGGAGGTACTGCGTAACAACGAATGTATTGCATACTGATAACGTGGCTGGGAGCCTCACGTCAGAGCATCGTAAATCTTTGCTCAGCTCCAACGGACATTCTGAGCTTGCTTATACAACTTTGCCTTTTCTCAAGGTAATGTTTATTCTTCATACATATACATGTATTTTCCATGCATTAAGCTTTACGATTTTCTTCACACTTCTCAATTAATGTATTTTATTAATTGCAGCTTTCTCTGGAGCCTGTAAATCTGACAGCTGAGCATCCTTATTTATTTTCCTTCAGTGACCTCTGTGTAAGACTTGCTTAGTTTTCTCTCTGTCAGGCACCTTGGGATCCATATTTCAAGCTGGATACTTTTTTCTTCTTATCTCTAGTTATTATTATTTGTTTGTTTGTATTACAGCGGCTTCTTACAATCCCAGCTGGGGCTAGACATGCCAGGAATACATTAGAAACAGTACCTGCCTCAGGAGAGAGTCTCTGGCTCAAAAAAAATTGCAGAAAAACTAAGAGACAGGAAGAAGATGGCAGAAAGAGATGCCAAAAGGTGCTGTGACTTGGCTAAGGCGTTACGTAGATAAGACTTGCCTGGACCCCATCCTGTTTCATATACACTGCACAATGAACTGTCAACATCATCAATAAAAAAAAATAAATATTTTTTTTTTTAGCACAAGAAAGAAAGAAGCTCAGCTTGGCCATTCTATAGCAGTAGGTCCTGCAAAATCAATACAAGAGGTTTGGTATTATCAGTCTGGACTCATGCATGAGCATTAATAATCACGATGTCTTTACTGGTGATAAAAGTCCTTAATATTACATATCCCTGTTACTACGCCAACATTAGGCCTTCTGTCTCCAACAAACGTGACTCATATCATGAGCCCAAGCCTACATTACTCTCAGATTTGAGGTGGCGTTTCTGCACTTGCTAAAACATCACAAAATTGTCTCTAGAAAATATTTGTTTCAGGGAGCACAAGAACAAAAGGACAACTGGAATGGAAAGAAAAAGAAAGCTGCATTGCCCAGCATGTTAGGTGACTACACAGTTACATAGGGGGAAGAATGAAAAAGAACTTAAGATTAGTACATCAGCAGCCTAAACTCTGGAACAGTTACTAGTTGTTTTTTTTCTCGGCCCCTCACTACAAGAAGGACATCGAAGTGCTGGAACGTGTCCAGAGGAGAGCTACCAAGCTGGTGAGGGGTCTGGAGACCAAGTCAGGAGAGGCTGAGGGAACCGGGCATGTTTAATTTGGAGAAGAGGAGGCTGAGGGGAGACCTCACTGTCCTCTACAACTACCTGAAAGGAGGTTGTAGATAAGTGGGTGTTGGCCTCTTCTCCCAAGTGAATAATGACAGGACCAGAGGAAACGATCTGAAGTTGTAGTGGGGAAGGTTTAGACTGGATATTAGGAAGAATTACTTTACTGAAAGATGGTCAGGGACTGGAACGGCCTGCCCAGGGAGGTGGCTGAGTTACCATCCCTGGAGGTATTTAAGAAACATGTAGATGTGGCACTTCAGGGCATGCTTTTGTGGCCGGGATTGTAGGGAGTGGGACAAGGATGTTCCAATCTATCTTCCCTGTCTCCTCTTTTACTTTCCTAGCAAACTGGACTTTTAATGCAAGGTCCGGGTCTCTGTCCAAGCTGTTCCAAAGCCTTGGTCCTGAATATTTGAAAGACTAAACAAAGGTAGTGAGTGAAGAAGGCAGTCAACACCTCAGCTCTTCAGGTGAAGGCAATGTGCCATGGTCAGGAAGCTGCAGAGGGGAATCCTGCCCTACTCCAAGGCAGTAAAAAGCATTGCTACTCACCCCACAGCATGCTCCATGTGGAAGGCAAATTTCTTTGACCTTGCTATTACCAACAAAGATGATACCAAAGTAAAACAAACAAAAGCAAACAAACAAAACCCCTAGAACTGCACTGTATGCGTTTCCCAACACACTAATCTTCAGTAGACACTGCAGTGTCATCTGTGCAGGAGAGAAAAGAGCAATTCACACATGGATAAGTGACATGGGACTTTGAATCTCTATTCTAAAACTATGTTCTTGAAGACGTAGATAGGGAGATAAATTATCACCATGTCGGTTATGAATCTATATTTATTGTACTAGAAATAAATTTTATTTGCTTAACCTCAAAATACGGTGTGTCCTGGTCTCCAGAATAGCTGTGATTTCTTAATCGTGTTCTGAACAATCTGCCAGATTTTTTCAAAAGTGCTTTTGCAATTCATTTAGCATCAGGCAAGAGGAGAATTGTATTTTATATAAACTGTGATTTTTTTGAATGGTCTGTTTTTCATAGAGAAGGCCAGAAGGGACCTTTTGAAATTATCCAACCTGACCTCTTGCATAATAGAAGTCACAGAACTTCCCTGCATTGATTATTGCTTGATCTATAGTGTGTCTTCTAAAGAAGCCTCTAATCTTCATATAAAAATCAACAGTGATGGAGATTTAGTTCTAAAATCTGTTGGTATATTGACCTTTTGGTCAACTGCGCTCACTGTTGAAAATCAAGGCTTAATTTCTGAATTTATCTGCATTTGTCAAGCTTCAATTTCTCAACACTTTGTTTGGCAGACGTATTACTTTTGTTTCACAAGGATAACATGTGCATTGTTTATAATAAACAAGGCAGGCAGAAAAATGCAGCTTCTTTCCAAAAGCAATGTCAGCAATGATTAAAAATGAATACGTGCCAAACAGCTGACTCATTCCCACACTTCAGGCAGAGCTGGTGCTACCAATTGCCTCCCTGATATTTAATGTCAAATTATTTGCTTCATCAAACTGAAGACATGGTTCCACCGCAGTTACAGCGCTTCTAAATCAGCTAACTTGGTTCTGGTAGCAGCCTGGCCGTTACAAATCAGGCTGATGGAGAAGAGAGGAAGGGATCAGTTGTCTCAGACCAAATGCAGATTCAGAGTATTGCACAGCAAACGGGACTAACCCAGGAGGCTTTCTACAACCCAGCTCACACAGGGCTTCAAAGTCCACCTGAGAAGGTGGCAAATGCTGAAGAAATTTTGGCCGTGGTTACACTACAGACATACCCATAAGCAGAGGGGAAACCTTTCTCCATGGTCTTGGTGCTTTCTAACTTACTACTTCAGCTCCAGAAGACCTGCAGAAGTCCTTCGGTCACAGGATGCACGACCCGACTCCCCTCCCCATGGAGATTTCCATCCATGTGAATACAGCAATACTGAGTGGAATCAGTCCAGCAAGACTCGTTGGGGGCATTTTCATTATCCTTGGAAAAATTCTTAATAGTTACCAAATTGGTACCTAAGATTTAGCAACAATTAACAAGCTACAGTGGAGACCAGACCTTTGATCTTGGCCAAATAACTCTTTTGTCCACTGCCCTAAAAAGCTTTAAAATTTAGTCTGCCTTTACCCAGAGCTTATCTTTGAGTGATAACTGCCCAGTTTGGAGTAATCCTCCTCTATTGCTTTTATGCAATAAATTTTTGCTGGCTTTTGTTTTTTGGGTTTGTTTTTTGGGTTTTTTTTTGTCCTTAGTTGAAAATCTGCTTTATTTTCCAGGATTAAGAGGTGAACGGGAAGGCTTTTTTTTTTTACCTGCCCTGACCACAGTTCAAGTTTCTTTATCTCCCCAGAAACTACCAATGAATCACTAACACCTGAAAACAAAGCCCGACCTGGATTCTCTGCACAGCCTCGGGTAGTATTGGTAATTCATCACCCCCTGCACCACACCTGACACAACTTTCAAGTCAGTACTTTACAAATGCAGAAAATGCTGTTTAAATATTTTGCTGTGAAACACACTTGCAAAGTTCAAGGCCACACAAATATGCTGCTAACAACCTGGAACGCTAAAGTGTTATTTTTTCTAAAAGAAAAGTTATTTATTGATGTGATTTCAGTGCTTTACTAAGGTGCTGGCTGGCTGGTTTCAGCGCAGCCATTTCTCTTTGTGGATGTGCTGGTTTATAAATCGCTCGCTCATCGTGAATCCGGCTGGATACCAGAGGAATCCTATTTAAGCTTCTGGTAAGCAATTTGCTTGGTTTACTAAATTTTCCAGTCACGCGTCCATGCAAAAGCTGCTTTTGCTTCCCTTTTCAAATTCTCCTTTCCGCCCGCTATTTGTCTTTGCCACATCTGTGTTTATTGTGCGGCCGCAGGCGATGGCATGCCTTCCCAGCCGGGATCTGCCCCATAACCACTGTAGGACTTGGCTGCCTCTCAAAGGTGACCTGCCAATCATGTTGCCAATTGGTTTTAATTTTATTTTATTTTTTTTTTCCTATTCATTTTAGGCCATGTGAGCCAAACGCCCCGGCGGAGAAACAAGCTGGGAGGAAGGAAGCACCTCGTTGCAGATTCCCCTCTCCGCTGTGGTGTTTGCTTCGCCCGGCCATGGCTGGCTGGCTCCTGCTCTGGCATGGCCCGGAGCGCGGGAGGCGAAGGCTTCAAAGTACGCCTTGGCCAAACTTTAAGTGTATTACTTAAGTTTTCTCCTCATGCCGTGTGCTTCAGTGTTGACAGTTAACTCGCATTTAAAACAACCCTCTGCAACAGAGCTGTCAGC